>JBBIGC010000002.1:3214195-3226752 GCA_037576955.1 Lepidarchus adonis
TGTGTGTGTGTGTGTGTGTGTGTGTGTGTGTGTGTGTGTGTGTGTGTGTGTGTGTGTGTGTGTGTGTGTGTATGCGTCCACTTGCATTTATTTCTCTGCGGAAACCAATTGTCCTCTTAATAATTGGAATACTGTAGAAGTGGGGACATTTTCCTGGTCCTCACAAGGAAATGTGTAGGTTTTCACCACAAACTCGACTTTTCGTTTGAAAAGAGCAGAACAATAAGGCCTTTGGGTTACTGAGGTTAAGGTCAGAATTTAGTTTTATGTATAATAAAAAAAAAACCACACACACACACACAGTTCAGTTTTGTTGTGTTTGTGAGGACATTGGATATAGATGGTTAAAAATGTCCTCACAAATACAGCAATACTGATCTGTGTGTGTATGTGTTTTATACAGAAATAGAATAGAAATAGTATTTTAGATTAACTTAAAGTGCTGTTCATTAACGTTGTGTTGTTAATTTATGTTATGTTGTGTTTGCATGTATGTAGCGTCTTGGTCCTGGAGGAACGTTGTTTTGTTTCACTGTGTACAGAACTGTATTCGGTTGAAATGACAATAAAAGCTACTTAACCTTGAACTTGAAACGTGATGTGTGTGTGTGTGTGTGTGTGTGTGTGTGTGTGTGTGTGTGTGTGTGTGTCAGTGTGTGTGTACACAGCACTAACATGAAACGTCCTCCAGACAGGAACCCTAGCACCCAGTCTTGCTGACATTTAGAAGTTAGACTTCTGTTGCGAAATTACAGTTAAATCTTCTATAGCACACGCTCATGAAGGTCAATGGATGTTTTTGGAAATAACACACCTTCTATAGTCGACAAACCTAAATAAAGCTTTTCCACAAAAATGTAAGTATGCAGCCTCTATTTAACTGCTAAAACCTAAATAATTTTTGTGAAAAAGCTTTATAGAAGATATTTAAAATTCCATAAATATGTAATGTGCTTTGTCTGTTTACTTAATATTCATGTATTTAATTATAATCTAATACGTTTTGTCATTTTGGGTCATGGGGAAGCTAGAATCGATCCCAGCTGATAATTATCCAAGGCAGTGTTCACCCTGGACAGGAGTCAGACCTCAAACCACAAGCTTTTGGACAGTGGGAGGGAACCCACACAAACTCTCGTACAAGATCTCGTACACTCCACACAGGAAGACACAGGGCTTGAACCCAGGACCTTCTTGCTGTGAGGTAACAGCGCTAACGACTGCACCATGTACTTACTACCATAGAAAATCAACGTCATTTCTCATGGGTGCCCCAATTTCTTTGTAGCACAACAAAGACTCTTTTCTGGCAGATTGCTTGTGTTAAATAACAGTGAAGAAAGTACACACATGTGTAGATCCTGCGTCTTATGGCCATATGGTTTCCACTGTGTGTGTATAGCGAGAGAGAGCTTCGTAAACTCGTAACTTGTTAACTTCTGAAATGAAACGTGCTGCTCGTCCCCCGGAGGGAGGAAAGTGCCTTGAACAGTTCCTTGAAAATTAAACTCGAGCTGAATATGGGAGTCGAGAAAATTAGTGAGGTCATGGTTAATGGAGCTCCTCTGAGTTTCCGACGCGAGCCTTCACAGGCAGTTTGGCAGCCCGCAGCCGCTGTTAATTTAGCTCAAGCCGACATCATTCAACTTCAAAGAGACTAATGGAAGGATATCACACAGAGAAAGACTTTGATAAGGTGGATTATATGCTACGTATAATTCACATCAAAAGGTAAAGGTTCTTCTAATTAATTAAATGATAGCGGCGAAAATGGTACTGAAGAAAAAAGAGAATGATAGCGGATGGCATTAGGAGAGCTGTGCAAAAGTGTGTGTGTGTGTGTGTGTGTGTTACGGGCCTGCTGTAATTGCCAGTCTGCCAGTGCCCACATACACACACACACACACACACAGTCCATTAAACTACGCTTTATTAACCCGGCACTTTATTATCGTCATTTAACAATACTATTTCAACAGTCACCACCTCTTGTCCTATGGGGACCCTCAACCTAAACCCCCTCGTTAAAGCTGCTAATGAACAGGTGAGTTGAACCCGGGCTATTTGAGCAGTACTGGCCATTGGCCAATCCAGACCATAGATTTGGTAACCGGGGATATTTAGTTTAACTGGGAGAGAAATTTGACTCATTCAATTGTGACACGTGTTCAAAATTAAATTGGGCTACATTTATTCGAGCAAGGTCATTTCCAAGAAGAAAATACAAATCAAAAAATTAAATTATACTTCAACAGACATTTCAAGAATCCCATGAACCACAGTCAGCCTCCATCTCTTTAGCTAAAAACAAAAAAACAACAAAAAAAAAACAGATGAATAAAGTGGAATTTTTTTCTTCTCAGTCAAAAATACAGTGTTTTCACAATATCGTATCAAAAGTTCCCAAATTGTAGAATCTCCTTCATCAGGTACATTAAGTAAATAGAACAACTGACAGCAATTGTTCCAGATACAATAAATGCTCTCTTAATGTAAAATTTGCTCCAATATTCACGTGTCAGGATCCATTTTTACTAAAATATATCTATATCGAGGAACTATAATACTGTACACTACAGTATGAAATAAATATAATTAGGAAATATAAAATGAGTCACATAAATAAAATGGTAGTTTAAAATAAAAATAATTGAATTTTGTATTGAAAAAAAAACAAAACAAAACCAAGGTAATACTGACAGATGGTCTTGAACAAAAAACAAAACAAAAATAAAATACAGAAAATTGCACAAACATATGTAAACTATGAAGTCTAGCTATGCTAATACTGACGAAGGTAATTCAAACATCAAGGTGGATTATTTTCTTTAATACTAAAGCAGGTGCAAAGAGAACATGAGTCGACTCTGCTTGACACTGTACAAGGATGGCACTTGCAGAAAACACAGGTGATAAGGGTTTGCATATAAGGCTTTTCTCTAACGAAAAAAACGAAACGTAATGAAACGTACGTGGGGTGCCCGACAAAGCCTCGCAAAATGGAGCCTTCATCATTTCTGTATTTTTTTTTTACTCCCTAGTTCCCTAACCTACTTAACAACCCCTTCCCCCCAACAACCCACCCTCCATAGTTAAACCTTTAAGACTTTGTATGTTTAAGAACCTCACAGGTATTGTTTAGATAAAATGCTTTATGTGGCTGGTCAGGAAAGAAAAAGGTAAAACCAAGGATATCACATAAGTGATAGACATAAACATAACACTGACACAATGCTGCGGCTTCGAGCGCAGTACAAGTACATATAGGCGATGCTTACTTTTTTTCGAAAAAGTATCTTTTCGCTTAATTATTATTTACTGTAGTAATTCATCGGAGTGCAATTTCCAGACTTGTGCTGTGACCACAATTAAAAACACAGGGGTTATGGAAATAAGCACCACCAGGCCTTCACGCTCCATTCTGTACACTTGCGAAATCTTTGTAGTTGCTTCTTTCATAACGAACGTCATCACTTTTGTTTTTGCATAATGTGAACAGTCTCGTCCAGCTCCATGCCCGTTTCTTGGACCATCTATATTGTCTATAAGTCTCCGAGCGCGAGCCTCAGGCCACGCGGCTGGACGATCGAGACATGGCAGTGTGGTCACAAAAGTGAATCTCTGGCTCAAAGTCCCTCAGTGGGAAAGAGGAAACAATACAAGCAGGGAAAAACACAAAAAAACGCTGGAAGCTTAATCCAAAACACAGTAGTTAATCGGCATCCTCATGCTCGCCCTCGTGACCCATCTCGCCTTGATCTACCACCTTCCTCTCTTCTGAGCTTTTGTCCTCCATCGATCCGTTTTCCTTCTCGTCGTTTGCCGTCCCGTCCGGGCTTTGCCGGCTCTCCAACCTCTCCCGTTCCTCCTCCTCTTCCAACGCCGTTACCTCCATTTCCTCGTCCTCCCCAAACCCTGCCCTTTGCCTGTCTGTCACTTCCTGGTACGCTTTCTCCACCTCTCTGGCACCTCCCTCTGTTCCGTCTCTAAGGATGACGCCTCCTCCGTGGGTGACTTCCTCGCTTTGATCCTCTGGGTCCGAGAAGCCCAGGGGCCCCAGGCCCTTCAGGTAAGCCCGCCGCATCAGCAGCTCCGTGGGTTCTAGCGGGCCGCTGTTACCGTCGTGACCCTCTTGCTTGGCGGCCTCGCGCTCCTCTGCCTCCCGCTTGCAGTAAGAATAGCGATGGTTCATGTGTTGCGAGTATGAGCCCGAGTGGGAGAAGCGCTTGCCGCACTTGTCGCACTGGTAGGGCTTCTCGCCCGAGTGCAGGCGCGAGTGCTCGATGAGGTGGTGCTTGTGCTTGAAGGCCTTCTTGCAGATCTGGCACTGGTGAGGCCGCTTTCCTGCGCACACACAAGGAGACAGAGAACGCGGTGGGTTACTGTGATGCCCGAGTAAGTTTACGTTGAAGCACACAGCAAAAGTTCTAGAAATATGACAAATTACTTGATCAAACTGATGTATTACAGTGGAACAAGACCTAGTACCAAAGATCATCACTGAGTAAGAAAACCTTTTATACCATTTGAAGGTACTACGGTTTAGATGAATTAACAATAGACAAAAGGACCTAAAATTACTTTCCTGTATTACTATATGTGTTTATTTAGGGCCAGACATCTCCTTAGTCTATCCACCTGCTCCTCATTATGCTACTCCTCCTTCTCAACTGTCTGTATTTATATTCTTGTGTTTGTCCATATATTTGTTGGATTAACCTGTCGGGAAATTCTGTTGTAATGCTCTGTATTTATCCCTGTAGTTATTCTGAATTTCTTTCTTTCTTTCTTTTTCATTTACTGTACAACACTTAGGTCCTGTGCTGGTTGTAAATGCTTTAAATAAAATTGAGTTGAGTTGAGTTCTGTTCCCCTTATTAAACATGTTCTACATATGCCCTTACACTTACCTCCTCTAGCGCAAACCCTAACAGTGCGTTCATATAAATAACATTTCTTGATGACTGGACGAAAAGAAATGTTAAAAACAGAAGAAATATTTGAAAGTTTTCTTCTTCTAAAAAGAAATACGAGGTTTTCTCACAAACCTCGTGATGAATATTTCAAACAACAAGACACTTGTACTTTTACCGACCCTCCTTTTTCTCATCAGTAAGTGGGTACATGGCAAACAAATGAAATAAGTGCAGTGAACAGGTGGCTTCTAAAATCCAGGGTTTATTTCTGATATTTGACCATAAACAGGATAAGGAGGCAAGGGGAAGTCACGGTCCTGAAGAGCTATTCTGAGGTTGTCTGTGACTGTGCTGAACGCGGCCAAGGAGATCAGGTGATTATCGCTCCCTGCCGCACAAGGTGAAACCGAGGCGGTCAGCATCTTTGACGGAGCTTTTAATGACATCATGTCTCCGGATAAAAAAAATGCTTAGATCAGACTTCTGCCTCGTGATGAAGTGACATGGACCTCTGGGGAGGAAGAAACTTCTCACCTCCCCCTGTACTGCACTTATTCAATGGGAGATACTATGACACGGGAACACATGGGTATACAGTATGGCAGAGTCGAATCGATGGCATTTAGACCTTTCATCCATAACCCGCTTTGTATATACGCACACACTTCCCACTCACACGTCTGCAATCATCTTTGAACACATGAACGGCTGTAGTGTATTCCTGGCCACAGATAGCACTGGAATGCCTGCAGCACCTTCCATAGCTGCCATGCTTGAGATGACCCCCCACCACCACCACCACCACCCCTGTCCCCACCTTCCCTCATCAAGTTCAAAAATAAACGAGACAGCAGATTCCTCGCCCTGCGTTCCTGGGGAGGAATGCGAATGAGGTATGATGCAAGCCTGTGAAAGAGAGGAGTCCCCCAGGAGGGGAGAGGAGGGGAGGTCATAGCAAGGCAATGAAATGCCATACACACACAGGCACACACACATTTTAAGCTCACATGCACCTGGCTTACTGTGGCATTCTCGCATTCAAGTAAACTCTGCTAATAACAGGCTTCGCCGTTCACATTTCAGTCAGTTATATTTACATGTTCCTCACACAAGGATCAATGTAAGTGTAGGCAACCTAAGCCACTACAACAATTAATCTTGTTGCTGCAAAATCAGCGAAAACGAGATCCCTTGAATGTCTGCAAACATTCAGTAGTTCAAAAAGGATTTACTACACCTAAGCTAAATCAAGCCCTGGAACATTTGACATATATCTCCTTAAGCCTGTCAAAAGGAAGAAAGCAGTTTACTGTTGGTCATGGGATTGAAATGGATAACTAAATAAATTGAAAATAAGGAAAAAGATGGGGGAAGGGGGGTTCGAAAAAGAAAGCAAAGAAAGAAAGAAAGAAAGAAAGGGGAGGGGAAAAAAATAACCTGGTAAAAGGGATTACTTTGGGAGTGAGGATAAAAAAAGAATTGTCTAAATGTGATATACCTGTGTGCTCATATTTGTGTCTTAGGAGGGAACTGGTCTTCTGGAATGTTTTGTCGCACAAGTCACACGCGTACATACCACTTTCAGTCTTCTTAATCTTCTTCCGGGCAAGCAGCGATTCACTGTCTGTCAGGTCCTCCAGCCCTGACAGATAGTCCCCTGTGCTGTCCAGTAGCTCCCCCTGCGAGAAAAGACAGATTTTAGGTCCACTGCTTTTGGGAAATAATCCACACCTGCCACCTCGGGGGGAGCCACCCTCTGTTGCATGTTTGATCCTACGTCTGGACAGAGCTTATCTCTGCAACCTGTATAAGACGTTTATCCCCTGTACGTGTCTCAAAAAAGGCAACATATGGGATTTTTAAGGTCAATTGGTCTACAGATTAACTTTAGAACACAGGTAACACAGTGAAGATACGCCCATCTCGGATTATTAATGGCGCAAACAGGTTTTAAAGTTCAATTTTCTGCAATGATTTTTGTAGCGTAACATAAGGAATCTAAGGTATTTGACCAGCCGTACAAGCATATAATCTCAAGAGTTAATTTACCTGAAAGCCTGGTTTCCGTTGGTATTTCCGCCGCTGCTGCATCTCTGCGAATGTGGCCGCCCCTGCTGCGTAAGTGTACGCCATATGTGGAAGAAAGCCCATAGGATCGAGTCCTGGGTAAGGCCTCAGTCCTGGGATGCTGGCTTGTGCAGGGGACATGAAGGTAGGTGGTGGAAATGCCCCATGAGGTGGTAGCGAGGTGTACATAGGACCACCGCTGAAAGGGTTGATACCAAAGATAGGGCTAGAGCTTTTGTCCAGCTGGCATTCGTTGCCCATGCTGTTGGACCCGTTGAACTCCTTCTTGATGTGGGCTAAGTCCAGAGGTTCTGTTCCCTGGTCCCGTACTGCGGGGTCGCCGTTGCGGTCTATGTTGAAACCGTTAGGCTTGGGCCTCCTGTCTGACTTGGAGAAGTGTTTTGGCAAGGACAAGTCCAGGGGTTCACCATGTGCGTCCTCGGAGGCGAGGCTGTTGGGGGTGTACGAGCTGCTGTGAGAGTGTTTCGATGACGTAGAAGAAAGGTTCAAGGGTGAGGGGGTTTCGCCTCTCAAGTGGTCCACGGAATCGAGTGGCTTTTCACTGGTTTGTCTAATGCCTGTAAACTGGTGGTGTTTGGAGAGCCGGTGTCCTGCGTCACCATTGGTGGCGCCATGGAGTTCTGCTGTGGAGTCATTATACTGGCCAGGTGACCTAGCAAGTGCCGATTCTCTTGCCAAGCCATGGTTGCTGTCCCCGCTGCTCTGTTCAGGGGGTGGAGACCTTTTTCTGGACATGCCGTGAAGAGTCTGTGCCTTCCACTGCGCAAACCACTCCTTCACAAATTCCTGAGAGAGGCCAACAGCTATGGAGATCTTCCTCAGTTCCTCAGAGTTGGGCTCAGTATTCATGGCAAAGTAAGCTTTCAGTATTGACATGTGATCTTTGAAAGGGTTTACTGGGCTGGTTGCATTCCTATCTGACAGAGACGAGGATACCATAACAGCCTGATGCTCCGTGCCAAACATCCCCCTGTGATTGACTGGTAAGGTTTCATTAGGCTTCAGAACGGCCTTGATCTCCTCGTTCATCTTGCAAAGGTACCTCTCATGCTGGTGCAAGGGAATAGGGCCAGGGAAGGTCTCCTTGCAGTATTGGCAGGAGAATGGCATGTACTGGGCATCCCTCTCCTGTGCTTTCTCCTCAGATTCAACATCCATTACATGACTGAGCCTCTCCCTCTTAATATCAACCGCCCGCCTCTTGGAATCTTCGGTTAGGCTTTTCAAACAGGCTTTGGCCTCGTTGACCTTCTCTAGTGTGTAGTCGATTATGCTTTTGGTCGGACTGCTGTGTCCAAGCCCAGGAAACCCAGGTTGGGATGCCAGGGCCAGCTTCTGCTCTTCCATTTGGGAGCCCAGCTCCTTCATGTAGGCCCTCAACTTGGAGATCTCTTCAGGATTGCCATCCATTTTCTGGCGGCATACAGTGTTGTCCACAATCTGCAAGACCCGCTGAACCTCACTCAGGTTATTGCTCAAGCTTGGGTAGCCCAAAGGGTGTGAATCCAGTCCCATTCCAAGGTGTTGCAGGGGGTTCTGAGATGAATTGTGCAACCCTAGGGGGCTCCCTCCACGACCAGTGCCATTAAGAAAAGCCCCAGACCCTCCAAATTCTGGCTGAGAAGCCAACAGGAGACGGTACTCATTAAAGTCCAAGGGCTCGGCCTTTATATCGGGGTGGGCTGTCGGATCCTGCAGGCCCAGAGACCTGCCGTTCTCCAGTTTATGCCGGAGCTGGGCCAGGGCTGGGCTGCCAGGTGATGAGGCAGCAGAGTTCGGAGACGAGCCGGCCTTGGTGCCGACCCCATGACGTACCCGTCCATTTATAGCGATGAGACCAATGCACTTCTTACTGCTAATATGTGAACTATAAGAGCCAGAGTGGGAGAAGCGCTTCTTACAGTTGGAGCATTCGTATGGCTTCTCACCTGAGGGAGAAAAAGTGCAAAAATAATGAATGCAATTCATACTCAGACATGCTGTCTGTGTTATTGACACAACTCAATGCCTCTGAAACTTTAGACGCCTCACACACTATGGTCCTTACCGCTGTGAATGCGGAGGTGCTCTTTCAGATGGTGCTTGTACTTGAAGGCTTTTCCACACTCTGTGCATTTGAACTTGCGGTTGCCAGCCCCTTCATTCAGCAACTGTGGCTAAAAGGAAGACAGGATTGAGAGAATTTTTTAAATAAAAAGGCAGCTACAGGCTTTTTCATGCACAGCCCCTTAGCTAGGCCACAGGGCTTAAAAGAATCCTAAATATAGACGATCGAAACCTAAGAACCATCGCAGATTTGTATAATTTCATTAAGGTGTGTCAATTAAGGTGTGTGTCATAGTGCAATTAACTACAAGAAGCTCATAATCCTGGAAATAATTCTCTTCATGAGGTTAATTAATGCTGTTTTTTTTACCTTTCATGTCCTTAACGTGTGACCGACTAGCAGTGTGCTGTAATCTTCAAAGGTTTTGTAACTAGATTTAAAGAGCGGAGTGTGGGTTGAGTCGCGGATCTGCTTGCTCAAAGTTAAAACGTAGGTGCTCTTCCTGCATTCGAAATTCAAATGTGGGCCCCAGATGCACAACAAAAACAACAGTGCTCACTCTCACACCCCACTCACAGACACAAAGGTCTGTGAAAAACACGTGGGAGTCTAGGAGTGCACATTTGACCTGCAAAATGTAGACCGATACACAGAATCCACTCCTCCAAAAGTTCATTATTAGTGGGAGAGCATCATCTGATAACGGCATTGTAAGTAGCTCTGGGAATTGTGTATACTGTGAAGTCTAAGCTAAAAACTATCAGGGCCGACTTAACAGCCAATACCTTGAGACAAACATTCCTGGAGAGCAAATAAACAAACATTTAAAGTCATTTACGGATTAGGGTATGCTAGATCACTGGAGGAAAAGCCATCTGGACACGTTTAAGTCAGTCTGGAGAGGTGTGTGTGTGTGTCAGAGGGAGATTAAGACTGATAAGGGGGCAAGGTGGGTAGTCCATTTAGCTCTTTTGCAACGTGGGTTAATTCAGAGCTTCAAAGTTTGCAGCCTAAATGCGAGATATCCTGTTATAATCCAATTAAATGCCTGAATTCATTCACCACATGAAAAACAGGCCTTCCACCTAAAAGAATAAGGCTGCGAATGAGCCTCTTTTTCGAAATCAGCCTATATAACTGCCTTTCAGTCACACGGGCCTCTCGCTGCCCTGAGACCGGCAAGAAAGAGCGAAACGAATGCAAGCGCTGGGCGCATGTTTGGAGTTTGATTCCGCTCCAGCAGCAGCTGATGCAGAAAGTCTATAGAACTCAATGTGCTAGAACATCCCACACATGCCTCACCGTGGGCGGACACACAGGGGAGGACGACCGTGCACAGCTGTGGCTTCGGCGCAAAAGATCCGCATTTTAAGGAGGCTCCAGAGAAGCATGTTCAGTATGTGAAGCCAGAGGGGCAGGAGCAAGCTTAAACCCAGGCGCTCCTTTGTTAAAGAGTGAACGTATAGGGTGAGAAGGCCGTGTACGTTTTATCGGTTCATCAGACAGTTACTGGCTTTGGATCGGATTGGCGACTGCTGAGACCCTCAATCCACAATGATACGCTTCTGTTATAGCAAATTTAATACTGTTGAAATAAGAAATCGTAGTGTTTGTTTGATATATTCCTTGGCTTTAATGTTTCATTAATAACCAGTTTGAAATATGACCGAACCGTGTGAATGTGATGAGAGGGAAAATCTCACCTGGTCTCGGGCAGGTTTGTGGGTGGCCATGTGGCGTTCCAGCTGCGTGCGGTAGGCGAAGGTGTCGCTGCAGAGCGGGCAGGGAAAGCTCTCCTCGTTCTTCTCGTGCCGGTACTTGATGTGCTCCTTGAGGGAGGTCAGCCGCTTGTAGCCCCGGTCACAGTAGGGGCAAGTCAACAGTTGGGCAAAGTCATCCGGTGTCCTCAGCGCCAGGTCTGGACAGAAGCGAGAGGAACGGCCAGGGAACAAGAAAAGGTTGGAAAGATCAGGAAATGCTGAACTAATGGTTACAAACTTCAAGACTTTTCCCCAGGCCTTCCAAAAATCTTACCACTCTCATTGTCATCTTGCCCGTTGGCCTCTGGAGTGCCCAGTCTCGTGCCCTCCTCTGGGTCTTCTGGATAGATTATGGCGGTGTCCCCACGTTGCAGGTACTCGGCGATGCTGGCCGGGTGACCCTCACTGTCCTCCAGCTTCCTCTTCGCAAAAAAGCTCTCCAGCTCCGAAGTGGCATCGATACCCTTAACTGAACAAGAATTGGGGAAAAAACGAAGCCATTGGTCTCTGGTCTGGACAGTAGAAGGTTGGCTGCTTTAAATGTGATGGAGCGAAGAACGACCCATTAGGAAGCTTTAAAAGTGGAAGTATTTATTTAAGTTACAGTGTAATGGCCACTTGAAAGACAGATAGGAGACACTGCGGCCATCGAGCACTCTTTAAGCGTCCTCTTGCATGTTGGAAAAGGTTTTAAACATTTGCAACATTGTGGATAATTGGTTTATGTGGCAATTAGGCTTGCTGGGGTAACTGATCTCACTTTGCATAGCCCTTTGTATACTTAAAATCAGACCCAAATCTAATCATGAGCCATGGCTTATGTATAATTGCACAGAACAAGGTTTTAGGATAAATAATAAGATATAGTGTCGGTTACAGCTGAAAGATGTATTTAAAAGAAAAGAAACATTCTTTTTACACCCTACGGAGATCCATGCTTTTACAATGAAATAAGAATTCAATATAAATATATTTTTCCTTTTTGACAGCTCTACTGAAACGGTGAGCTACAGCAACACTGGGACCCAAGACTACGCAAATGAAAATTTTATTGTCTCATTGTAAACCAATTGGAAAATACATGGACAGAACAAATCTGATTTGGTCCCAAACTCGATTTGGTGGCAAAATGTGATTTGCTGTGCACTCTCGCTCAACTTACAAATGTTTACTTTCCATCTCCTCCTGACACGTGTGAGGCAACATTACCTCGTATATTTCTATCAGTTTGTCTGAGTGTGTGTGTGTGTGTGTGTGTGTGTGTGTGTGTGTGTGTGTAAGAGTACAAGCTGACATTTTCATCCATAATCAATAAATGGATACATCGATGATTCAGATATGAAAGTCTGACTTCTAATTTGCCAAAGTGCTGCATTTGTTCTTTTTCAATTCCATGACATCCAGAAAAAAAAGCCCACTGATGAAAAGTGATTCTGCAAATGGGGCGTCTAATGCATAAAAAGTAATAAGGGTAGAAAAGAACTTGGCTCCAAGAATAAGCCTATCGCTCCAGGGGATTAAAAATAGCTCATGGCCACCGAGGCGAACCCACAAAGCCACAAACAAACACACGGTGTTGAGCTAAATCTGAGACGTGGGCTCACCTGTACCGTTTCCAGCTCCATGGAGAGAGACGTCAGGGCTCAGAGATTTGTATTCATCTTTCCTCTCCTCTGGAGAGAGAGAGAGAGAGAGAGAGAGAGAGAGAGAGAGAGAGAGAGAGAGAGAGAGAGAGAGAGAGAGAGA
>JBBIGC010000002.1:3246482-3258769 GCA_037576955.1 Lepidarchus adonis
CACACACACACTCACAAACACGCGCACACACACACACACACACACACACACTCACAAACACGCACTCACACACACACACACACACACACACACACACACACACACAGACGTGATCTCTGCCAGGTAGTGGATGTAGCTCTAGGCTTCCTCTGGTCCACACATCTCAACTGTGCTGTACGGCAGATGTTGTCGGTTGACCTCTGACCCGTGAGAGGCTGACTGCAGGGTAGCCTTTTGTTTGGCGCTTCGCTACAATACAAGTCAAACCTCCACGAACGAATCACGGTCCAGCCCCATTAGCGCATGTCAGTCTTGGGATTACAACTTTTTTTTCTCTTTTATCATCCCCAGCAAAATATTTAATGGCTTCTATGTGTTTATGCATGTTGGCACAAAAGCATGCCCTGATTCCAGGTTCAACCCATGTGTGTGTGTGTGTGTGTGTGTGTGTGTGTGTGTGTGTGTGTTTTGTTTTTTCTCAGGTCTCTCTCTGGCTTGCATCTCAGTGCCCTTAAGAAATTAAAGAGAAAACTGTTGTTTTCTAATTCCGAAAGCTCAATTTCTGCAAATTCCTATGACAATATATATGTATATCACTGTTTGACGAATATCTGTATCTCCAGAACTGAATAATGCATATAATCAATGCTTGTGTATTTATATGCATATTATATCAGTTTATTATAATATAATAAGTTTTATGACATAAATGACTTTGGTATATATTCCCTTAAACTAAAGTAATGGACATTTGTTCCATTAATAACACTATTGGGAAAAATCCTTTACCATTGAAAGAATATACGATATAATGTGCGTATGGCTAATTAGGAAAGAGGTTCTCGGCCGTATGACCTACAAATATTACTGCATTATTTTATATCTCATAATAATACACAATATACGTGCTGAGGAGTTAAATTTAACAGCGTTTATTCAAAGTAGGTAATTGCAGACACAGGATTTTTACACAATATAGTCATTGAGCATTGACGAATGTGCTCAATACAGTTTCAATACAACACCATTCAATCCAATTCTTATGTGCAATGTAGTCCCTATGTTCATAGACTTTGATTAGCAATTTGTAATAACATTATGACAGTGCTGCACAAAATTCATGCACAACCACACCCAGCGCCTAACGGAAAAGTGCTTGTTGTAATTACCAGGAAAAGAAAGAGCAAACACACACACATACACACGCAAAGCACCAGGAAGAGAGTTCTCTGCTATTGCTTCACCCTCATACAGGTTCCTCTCTCCTTGTGGACACTTTAGCAGTTGCTACATGGAGAAATACACTGATCCTCCTACTTGTACACTTCCTGCTGTACGTTGTTTGCAGTAGTGAAACTGTTTTAGTCAGCAGGTCACCACTCGTCAGTCCAGGCTCATCAACCACCAATGACAGCAGAGCCTCTCTTGCTATCTGAGCATCGGTGACTGACTGCCATTGAACGCCACGCTACACCCTCAAAAGATAAGTGGGTCATGCCCTTCAGGCCAGCTGAGCGATAATGAACGAGTGGTCTGATGGTCTAAAAGCATCCACTGTGTGTCAGCTAATATGGCCGCCATAACTCAGAATGATCACCTAAGGAACCGTGCAAACTTACATCATTTTACTCGACTACAAACCTGGGTTCTTTCAGCAGAACGTCAGTCAGGGGTCATTAAGACACCTCAGTGAGAGCCAGGTGATGCTTTCTGAAGATAAAGTGAACTGCCAGTGTAGACAACCATGCTGATAAGAGGTTTGTTTGACCAGTGATCCACAACGTGTGATAAGGGTCTCTCCTTGAGTCTGACTGTTTACATTAATGACACAAAAAGCTGGGCAATATGGCGATATTTATCTTTATTGTGATAAATTGTGGATGATTTTCTGGTGATATCGCGATCGTCAGGCCTTAAAACACAGTGGAACTTTAAAGAGGATCATGAGTCTTGCTCCATTGCACTGTGGTGTACGAAACACCATTATATTTCGATTTTTTTTTTTAATTGACACTTTTTCCTTTGTTCCATCTCAACAGATAATGGTAAAATACATATCGTGATATATAACGTATCGGAAAAAATTTAGCCGTATCGCCCGCCCCTAATGACACATGCACTTAGAGTCAACATTATATGGACGATCAAACATGTCATTCAATACCGGACATGGAGATCACCGTTATCTCAAATGCTCCGTTAACTACATGGTTTAACTGTGTCTTTGCGTGATGATACAAAGCTCACACAGTGGCGGAGGGATTAGTGTAACCCTGACAGCCTCTGCATGGTGACCTAGGCCTTGCATTAAGAGGTAGGAAACCAAGGCAAAAGGTACCGCAGTCTGTCACTGTGAATCAATTTACACATCATGGGACTGTGAACCACGCTTCCCAGTGCTACCTTCAGAGTGACAGATGTATGTCTCCTACATGTGACCTGAGAAAACGACCCTTGAAAACCACCTGCCCCCGGGGCACGGTGTGGGTAATTTGTCCCCTCCATCCAATTCTCCGCCGTGGATGGCAACGGTTGTCTGAAGTAAGCGGAACTGACAGGCATTCGCTCCCCAGGGCAAAACTTTCCAGTCAAGTGAAGCTGCATGCTGGAGGTAGAGGGGGAAAAAAATCAAATAAATGACTCCTGAGTAGTCATTTGGTCTTCATTACCCCTCCCTTATGGAAGCAAAACGCCACGGCCTTGCTTGTTCTCTTTCTCAGTGCTACTGACTCTTCCTCCCCACACCCCACGCATTTAATGGGCCTCTTAAAGTCTGTTACTTTATTGGCGAGGCATATTATGCAAGAGGCATGACAATTGTAAACCTTGTGCACTCTCTAGGGTGCTGCCTCATAGATCTACGCATCAATACACACAGAACAATTTTGATTTGTAATTATGGCAATTATAACAGCTTCTAAAAGACTAAGGCAATAAAAAGACCAAAGGCTGATTTGTCCAAATAAGAAACAATCTGGACCTTATGTTCATTGTCAATGTTGTCCCACAGGTTTACTCACTATAAAGAAAATATGTAATCTAACACTAGACTTTATACTTTTTTGCCATTCAGACACTATGAATGAGATTTTATTGCCATTTGGAAAAAAAATCAGTATAAAAATACTGCAAAAAAAGTAATCAAATCAAATAAGTGAAAAAAGAGCCCAAAAATAGTACAAAAAAAAAAAACAAAATACTGAAAAAATGAAAATAGGGCCAAAAAAGTAATCAAATCAAATAAGTGAAAAAAGAGCCCAAAAATAGTACAAAAACCCAAAATACTGCAAAAATGAAAATAGTGCCAAAAAAGTAATCAAATCAAATAAGTGAAAAAAGAGCCCAAAAATAGTACAAAAAAAACTAAATACTGCAAAAATGAAATAAGTGCAAAAAATGTCACCAAATCAAATAAGTGCAAAGAAAAAGAGCCCAAAAATAGTACAAAAACCCAAAATACTGCAAAAATGAAAATAGTGCAAAAAAAAAAAAAAACTAAAATGAATAGGCCTTAATCTCAAGGCCTTGGATTAAAAGAAACAATACAAGACTGATGGGGCCGAGTGTTACAGGAGTGTTAGATGTCTTTAGATAGACAGTTCTTAAAATATGGTAATACTCTGCGGCTTCCCCTCTGACAGGTGGGATTTCGAGCGTAATCACATTACAGTCACATTCTCCCTGTGACCCCACTGTGAAACTCCCACCTTCAGATTGTGCTAAGCTCAGTGAGGACCTTGTCAGTGTAAACTGCCTCAGAGAATTCCAATAATGGGGAATTTTAACTACTGTATCCAATCAGAAGACTGCAAAATGAACAGCGACTGAGAACTCCTGGCAAGAGCCTACATCTGCAAAGAGTGACAACTAGCTACCCTCCCCGGCTTAGCAAGCAGCTGGATGCGGCTAAGAAAAATGTGCACGACTTCGTCATAGGTGTGGAATGTGACAGCTCACGCTCGTAGCATTTTCCGCAAGCTCCGTCGTTTGACTCAACAAGTCGCCATAAACCTTTCCTGTCAGCGAGGTGTGCTCTGGAGTGCAGCAGGTCCCCGCGGAGGGGAAGAGCTGTTCTTGCGAGTTTTTCACACTCGTATTTTATTTCCTTATAGTGTTTGGACCCAGGCCTACAACATCCAGGTGGAGATGATTTCAAGGGCGAGCGCCAAAAATCTACTAATGCAGCCAGAGACGGACAAGGGCAACCGAGCGAGTTCACCTCCTGGCTCCAAGCTTCCATTTCGCCTCCAACTTTATAAACAGATTTTTTCCCCCATTTGGATCATGTAGTACATTCCTGCTCTCCATTCAGACAATAGCAGGAGACAAGTTCTCAAGGAAACTATCAGCAACACACTTGCTCATATAAACAGCTGCTTGACAACGTTCTGCCATCACTGCAAAAGTAATCGCCCAAGATGGAATCAGTAAAGACATTAATGGCATATCAGCCTTTTGGATGTCCACCACTGAAACTCACTTTGGTACTTCCTGTTGGTCACCTGGCTGGTAAAAAAGAGAAGAAGTCAATTCTGTTCAATGTTTAAGTAACTTGTAGCCGTCAAACATTCTCAGAAATTCTTAGTCACGGATATTTAGGCTATATTTGGAACGGACTGTTATGCAAAATTGACATTTGCATGCAGCAGAGGTTAGTATTTCATCGTTCCCTTAATCTTTTAAGAAGGAGAAGCAATCTGTGGCCATCTCTCATGGGAATAAATCACAAAACAGAAATACAGAAGATTACCAGAAGTGGGGTGTTAACAAGTTTGATTACTATTTATTTCGAAGAGGAAGAAGGATCTAAAATGAAGAAGCAGAATAGTAACGCTGACTCATGATGGCTATTCACGTTTTCAAGATGGCAGCACTTTCACACTGAGAACAAAGTGGGAAATGCTGTGTTTGCTATCTACCTGGCTATTAGAAGGGGCTTCAAATTGCCTGGTGGAAGAGAGTCCAGCCAAGAGAAGGCCATTCCTAGGAAAGGAGGGCTGGTCGGGGCTTCCTTTAACACAGCAGGGTCTGGTAATAAACGCTCGGCCTTTTGTTCCCTGCACAGTTGGCAGGAGGCAGGCCAACAATACAGCAGCTTATAATGCCTGTCCCAAGGGATGCTAGAGACTAGCACGATGATGTTGCATTCACTGTCGGCAGAAAGAAGGAGGTCATGAACTACTTTTTAACATTGCTTCCAATGTGATTGTTTCTCTCCGACGAAGCACCTTTTTCACTCTGAAAGTGCGTCACGCATAAACGCCTTGAACGTCCTCGCTACGGACGAAGAATAACTTCGGCGGGGATTGCATTCTTAAAATGAGTCTTATTTTTAGGCCTGTCTGAGTGACAGCTATCTTGGGACTGCAGCAGAGAGAGGCTAGAAGATCAAAAGGGCCACAGCTGTTTGAACCTCGGCCTGTCCCACAACCCTGGCGATCACCCGCCGACAAGGCCTTAATTTGCTGATACAATCTAACCGTTGACTCCAGTTCCCTGCTGTAGGGCTGTAGCCAGCGCAGATGCCGAAAAGTGATTAAAACTAGACTGCGATTTAAGTCTAAACTTCATCAAAACTTCATGGAAACCAACCAGAAAACCCTTGGATCCCGAGCACGCTCCTCAATCTCTTGAGTCGAAGTCCATGTGACTTGCCTGGGGGGAGGGGGGGTTAAGTGACTAGACTCAGGTGTTGTTACAGCTGTAGGACCCCCTCCGCACCACCAGCACCACCAATAAAAGAACTGCGTGGGCAGACTACAGATAGGAGCATTAGGAAGTGACCCTTTGATGAAATCCAGATGTCGGCGAAAGGGAGAACTCCGACTGTGACACCTACAGAAGGTGGGGTGGAAACGTCGAGTTCCTGAGTCACTCTTCCTAAGAGGAAAAGGTGGCCAGCGTTTCTCGCCTTTCGGAGGTGAGGTCAGCAGGGAAATGGACGTTGGACGCCGTGTGATCCCCAACCTCTACCAACACACGGCGTGTAACTAGCGAAGACTAGCGCTGCGCTTTTTAAATCCTCCAAGCCTGAGATGCTGGCATGCCCACTCAAGGTAGCACTCTAAAGCAAGGACCCTTCTCCCTCTCTCTCTTTCCTTCACTCGTTTTCACCCTCTGTCAATCCTCAGTCTACTCCACTGCGGACTCCCATTAGCAATTAGCTGCCGCTATTGTTGGGAAACAATTTGTCACTTAAAACGGGCCTCTCGAGGCACTAGTGGCCTGAAAAGTTCTATGTGTGGGTGAGAGGCTTAATAGAATAACCAAAACAGGGATCTGCGTGAGAAGAGCGTTTTTCTTTTCCCCCATGAAAGAAATGACGTGTTGCTGAGAGGCCGTCGTCATTTTCATCTCCAAATGTTTCCTGAACCACACTGGTGAACACACACACACATAAGCACACACACTCTGCCTCGACTGTACTGTACCAACAAGTATCTGTTTCGCTGCAGCTCAGGCACTTTTATCAGCTTATCACACATTTTTAAATAGCTCTCCAACTCGGCCTCTGTGGCAAAGGTGTGGAACTGTCGAGCCTTCTTCGTGGACGAGTAAAGAGGGAAATGAAAACACCCTCTACACTCAAAGGAATTTTTTTTTAAGTGGAACAAAAGGCAAAGGTGTAACTAATCACAACCGATCCTTGAGTCTTGGCATAGCTTTGTTTATTTTCCTCCAATTCTGGGTTACACTTTCGGTAACAGCTTCCTAGGAGAGCGGTTCTGTTTCCTAGTCAGAATCCCACCCGCCCCTTCGGAAACCTCGACAGGGGAATTCATTCCCATACATTTATCTGCAGAGCCAGGCCAAAAAAAAGAGAGAGAGAAAAAGAAATATCCTAGAATTTCGCAGCAAGAATACAGGCCCACCCACACGATCGGAGGCTTGGAGCTGTGTTCCACATTAAAAGACAGATTTTGCACAGTTGGGGAAAGGGATTTATCCATTTCCCCAGGTGCAGAGATACCGCTGCCTCGCTAGAAGGGGGCCCGCGAAGAGCGTGCGGCTTTTATTAGAACGGTTAAATATTAATCGTTTCGCTGCTTGAGCGAGGTTTATTCTCGAGCAGCCCTGTTGCACTCATGGGCAGTGCAGGCTACCTGTCAAACCACCTGTGCCTGTTTAGCGGCCGCAGGTTAAGTCAGGAAGGTACTGTAGTTCAAATGTAGACGTCTGAAGCTGAGAAGTATAGTAAGTATACCAAGTCCACACTCTACTGTCATTTTGACATGTGACAAGTACTGTGGACTGGTAGGTGTGAAGTGGCTAATAATAGCATTCACAGAAACTGAGGCATATGGAACACTTACAGTATATACAGAGGAACTGGCCTTAGTCTTAGTTCAGAACGACTCCAAATTAAGCAAAGTAACAAGCGAAATGAGAAAAAAGTGACAACTGGCTCGCTGTATCAACAGGAAATAGCACGTCCCTACTGAAAAAATAATAATTACTCAAAAATGACATTGATCATTAAAAGTAGAGTTTCCTCCTTACCTGCACCATTGGATGGTTGAAAGAGACGGTCACCAGCACCAAGAAAAAGAAAGAGAAAAGGATAACAGACAATTAGGGTTTATTTTAATGCAACTAGACCAGCAGAATTTCGTTCTGAAATTAACACACTGTCAGATTCATTGATAAATAGTAAAATAGTGCTACTAATACATTTCCATCTGGTAAAAAATAGCTTTATTGTGTTTGCAAATCTGACCAGAGCAGTGAAATATCTGTAATTAATTCCACAAAGTAACCTCTGATAGTCAGTATTGCCTGAAGGAAAACATAAAATGCATGAGAACTACCGATCCACACAAAAGTAGCACATATTTTCTGCGTATGTGTGTGTTTGTGTGTTTGTGTGTGTGCACAGGAGGGCAAAGGGTTGAAAAATAATTACTTTTCCTTCAATAGATTTGAATAGTAACTGTAGACATAGCCAGGTCTTAATGAATTACCTTCTGGTCTAGTGCACGTATATACAGCTAACATCTTAATTACTGTCTGGTATTGCTTAAATCAATTTGCATTTAACCTAGATTTCCCCTCCGCCAGGATTACATTTGTTTAGCCACCGTGGTCAATATATGGCAATACGAGCTAGACTTGCAAAGCGCACTATTGCTCTGCACGCACCTTTTCTGTTTAACGTTAAGAATAATCACAAATGTGTTTGCCAAACAGAAAAAAATAGGTTGTGCTAAAACAAAGGCGGCTGGAACGTGAGAAACTGACTGAAAATAAAGTGCCAAAAGAATAACCACAAAATATAATCGGGGTTTCCATTGATAACGGTGACGATGGTAAAGAATCATCAGTCGCCACCCTTCCCTGCTTCATTATATATATTAAACCAGGCATATCCCTCCTCTCCAAATTCTCATTCATTCCTCTGTCTGAGACGTGCAAACAAAAGACCCTCCTAGACAAGAGGTATGACCCCCAGCCGGCCTACTGGGTCACCTATTTCTACCAGGCCGCCGCCTTTCCCACGCTAACCTTGCGCTCTCATTAGTGCTCCGGGCGTCTGCTGGGGGCATTAGTTTCAGGTGAACTGCTTAGACGAGCTGCCCTGGAGGATTTTGGGGTAACGTGTCTTTCTGCTACGTGTCTGTAGACTCGTCCCATGCTTTGCTGTCACGGTGCCCAAACAGACATGGCTGCCATAAAGAAGGCCCTCCTATGTTCACACAACTGTCCCATCTTTCCTCAACCCAGTCACCAAGTCTCGCTGCTGTATTCTTTGGGTGGCCGAGCTCAAATCAATGCAGCAGGAAGTTTCCCTGCGTGTGCTAATGGCTCGTGTTAGCAAGCGCCTATTTTAGGCCTCGCTCTCTTCAAGCCTCCTACAGCGGAGCCTCCTCCCCTCCTGGAGTGTTTCGGGGAGGACGTCAGCGGACCTTTTCATCCTTCGCAGTAAGGTGCAGTTATCACATAACCTCTGAAAAAGGGTGGGCACCAGGCCGGGTCTCTAATTAAAAGGAACAGGCTGTAAGCAAACTCATCCTTAAATGTTTACAGATGGCTGCGCTGTGAAAGGTGACGTTCAGTGTCGCTCCAGGACGAGGAGAAGCGCCGTTTTTCTCAGGCTCAAACCGCTGACACATTTCGCAGCGTTTTTAATGGCAACTTCAAATGTAGAAAATAATTCCCCACTTCTCTGGCGAGGCCCCTGTGTTCTTTATCACAGTAAGGAGCTCTTGTCAAAACCTCTTCTCCCCCGAGTCATGGGAAATAAGTTTCAGACATGCTTGTTTGGAACTGTTTATGTGATGGCAGGACGCTGTTGACAGTGCGCTAAGCAGTTGACTGAAAGGAAAGAAACTGCGCTGAAGCTGCAGCAGTAACTAAATGGGAATAAATAGCGTGTGTGGACAAATTTATAAATGACACTCATGGTCAGCGGGGAGCTTGCTGAAACCTTTCAGGCCGACAGCTTTTGTTGGCACGCTTAGTGTAAACTGCTCTTCCTCGAACGGGTTGGAATGAGCGATGGTTGGCCTGTTCTCTCACATGTTACGCTGCCCTAACATGACACAGGGCGGAAAACATGAAGCGAACCGGACGAGCTGGAGTTCGGCATGACCGCTGCAAAAATGCTGCCGCGTTTATTTGGGGAGAACGAGGACGAGGACGGGGGGGTGGGTGGAAGAAAATGGCAGCGCCTTTCTGTGGTTTCCCAGGGCTGCGTTGCCTCCAGGGACAGCAGCAGCCCCTATTCGCTCTGAAAACAACACGGATAACAAGGATGTTTGAAGTGGAAACTTCCATAAAGATTACACAGCTATGATACATGACATTCTGCCCAGAATTAAATTCGGACTCCTGCATGAAGCGTTTAGGGGCCTGTAAACAAGATAAGGTCCTGAGTATGTAGCATTATACCATAACTTAAGGTAATCTCCATCATCAATCAGCCTGGCTGAACAAGTGATGCACCACTGCAAGAATTCCCACCATAATAGCTAAATACAATTCAACTGACTCTCCTCCTGTGCCCCTTGTATCAATAGGCTGCCCATGACCTTTGTGGCATCTGCTCCGTTTGCAAGAGACACCGTCGGGGGGAGTGTTGTGGGGGGAGGGCTGACTCCAAATTCCTAGTTGATTGTATCTGGTGTGAGGTAATAAAGTTCGCACGAATTTTAGACCTGGCTTCCTTTGTAGTGACTTTGGGTCGATCGCTGGTCCGGGGTAATCTCGTTACCTGTGAAATGCATGCGCGCCGGCTCCACTTGTGAAACTGAGGCTTAACTTAGACCCAAACAAACGAAGTGACAATACGAGCCACAGATTAATCGCCTTAATTCCAGCAAGGTGCAAATACTCCTCTACCTTCCTGACCAGGCGACCCTCACTTTCCAGCAACTCTCGGGACGGTAGTTGGAGAACCCTCGCTTTTTTGCACGGGGCCGTTGGGGTCGCGCTACGTTTGCAGGGAACAATCCGTCTCGCGGGAGCCCACGACATTCTGAAGCACCTTGTCAGATGCCGCCTGACCCGGCACCCCCCGGGGGAGGGAATAAAAAAGAACGAAACAATGACGGAGAGGGTTGTGTGCAGCCAAGAGGAGAAATGAGGGGAAGGTGGAGGGGGTGGGAGGTGGGGGTGTGACAGCGACAGAGAAAGAGAATGGGAACGCTTCGATGCTAAGCCCACCGTTCCACCATTTCCTCCCCCTCCGCACATACACACACACCCAGGCCATTGTACACCCAGGGGGCTTTGCAGATAAATGGCCGCATGTTAACCACATTTGACGTGCTGCACAAAAGGGGACACCGCAGGTCCCATGACGCAACCTGCAACAACTAAACCGCCCCCCCCCCCCCAACTCCTCCTGCTCTACCCATCCTGAACGAGGGGGGAAAAAAAAGACATGAGGTGCACTGATTGGGCAAAGCTAGGATGTCAAGTGCAAAGAGAGGCACGACAATTTGTCGCTACGCTGTACAGGCTCTTCGGCTTTATGCCTGGCTGAGCTTTTTGACCTAATGCCTAGTAAAAACATTGACAGGCCCAAAACAATATGAAAAAAAAGAATCTGGGGGCTTAAAATATATTCTTTCAAAACATATCTGTAAATACAAGTGTCTTAATGTGCAGAAAAAATAAAAAATAAAAAAATAAACACGCGCAGACATCAAGTGAGATGATGTAAATATGAACGCTCTGTTCTGTAGATTTAAAGCATAGGTATCTCTCTAGGTGTCTGTAGTGTCTGAACAGTCATTATGGTTCTTTGCACTAAGACAAGAAAGTGCATTTGTGACAAAAGGCCTTCAGTCGCGCCGCGACGGCGCCGAAAACATTACTCTCAGCCATGGACCCCTCTTCCTTTGGAGCCCATTCAGGTACAAAAAGTGACCTCTGAACACCAGAGCATGGGAGCCAGGCACCACCCTCTCCCCTGCACCCGTTTGCCCAGCCATGGAGCCAGAAAAAAAGACAACAAAAAAAACAACAAAACAAAACGGAGGGACTCGCTCTGCAGCGCCAGCACTAACCTTTTCAGCCCCGTCACGTCTTTGATGCCTGACGGCCTGCACAAAAGCACCTGCTCCGTCCCTGGAGAGCTCCTCTGGCCCCCCCCTGCTCCAACCCCTGCTGACCTCACTGGCATTCCATGCCTTTGGGGGGCCCTTCCCATGGCTACCTCGCTCCCTCAGCTGCCCCTGAAGCCTCCCACGGCTCAACCCCCCACACCAGCACCCCGCTTGCCCCTTAATCCCACAGTAAACGTGGCGGTAGACCCGGCCCGGCGCGAGGACGCACGAGACTTCTCAGCGAACCCCGGGGAAAGGTGCTCCACTGATAGAGCCACAATGCGTGGGAACAAGGGAGACAGTGGAGGGGGAGTTTGGGGGGGGGGGGTGCAGGGAGAACACCTCATTGAGATGCAAGGGGGTCACTGGCAAACTGAAAACCTCATAAAGTGACAAAAGGCTTCCCCAGGTCGATGTGGAAGTCCTGGGATAGACTGATGTAGTCAGGCGGCTCAATATCTCTCTTTTTGCACTTTACGTAAATGAATGCTGCCATTACAGTAGACGGTTCATTGTGTTTATGTATAATTAATACTAAGTAATACTTAGTAATTAAAAAGTTTGACCAAACAAAGTACTAGTGAATCTTTCTCAGTGTCACGGAGACATGATGAGAGAGAGAGAGGGAGAGAGAGAGAGAGAGAAAGGGAGAGAGAGAGACAGAGAGAGGGAGAGAGAGAGAGAGAGAGAGAGAGAGAGAGAGAGAGAGAGAGAGAGGGAGAGAGAGAGAGAGAGAGA
>JBBIGC010000002.1:3297429-3324881 GCA_037576955.1 Lepidarchus adonis
TTATATTATATTATATTATATTATATTATATTATATTATATTATATTATATTATATTATATTATATTATATTATCCTTTGGCTTTGCTAGATCAAGTTCTTTACATGTTCTTGTTGGAATGTTTATTTATGTTGTGAATGTTTATTTATGTTGTGAATGTTTATTTATTTTCAAATCAGAATCAGAATCAGAAAAACTTTATTGCCCCTAAGGAAATTGCTTAGGTGATCATGGTTATTAATTATTATAATTATTATTACTTTTACATGTTATTAACACAAGTGAACAGACCAGTGATTCTGTCTGTAATAAAACTTTTGTGAATTACCTTATAGTGGAGGTAAAAAATGTTTTCCTTATATTTCTGAAGATCCAAAGTGTATTTAGGCTGCAATGAAAATGCAACAATATTGAAAACCTCATTATACATAGAGGAAAGTAAATTTATCTCATCCTTAATGGGTTAATGAGTCAAGGTAACCGTAAGAAGGCATGGGAGTGAAGAAATTGGCTGAACAGTAAGTTAGAGTCAGAACGTTCTAAAAAGATCAATAATGTGCTGTGTGGAAGAAACTAATGATGGAAACTAATGAGTACATCACTTCATTCTGCCAGTGCAAGCGAAATTTCATTGCCTCTAATGAAACTGTCATGATTGTGTCCACGCACATAAAACAAATTATGCATAATTGAAAAAAAACAAAAAACATTTCATGTTGGTTTTGAAAGTCCATCAACCCCACCACCAAAAATATTACAGACTAATGGAAGTTTTTGAGATGGCATAATTCTGTCCTTAAAAGTGTATTTGACATTTGTGTTGCACACAGCCACGTTGCCCCTGGTCCCGTTAAGTGGTTTAGGTACTCAGGACAAAGATGGATGTGTTTTGGTAGTCCATTATGGATAGGATCCCTCTGAAATGTCCTTTATTTCCCCCCTCCGGCCGTACAAAAAGGCTGTTTTCTGCCAAACAGATGACTCCACTGAAATGTGCTGTGCTGAATAGAGACGCTTGTATGTTATCTGAATCTTGAACTCTGAATATCTCTCACTCTCTTATCTCAAGTACATTACAGGGGCAAAGTGCATTTAATGTGCCAAGCAGATAAATCGAGGTCATTTAACTGTAACAAAATAGTGAGAACACTGAAAAAGTAGCTAAAATATGAGCATTACTATTTTTTTGTTTAAGTATACTAATAGCACACTTTAAGGGTATAGATGACCAATTGGTTGATGAAATGGGAAATTGTGTACCACTAGAATTAGTAAGCACATTTAAAACTAATACATGAAAGCCATCCGCTAACAGTGTAGATTTCTGGATATCGTCATGACTACAGTCACAGGCTAACTAACAGACAAAAATGTAAAAATTCAGACAAAAGCGGATCAGAAATGACATAAAAACAAAGAACACATTGTGTGAGTAAGAGTAGAAGTGATTAAAAAGCTAACATTACAGAAAAAGCTGGATATCACTTCCTGATTGCCAGTCACATGACTGGTCATGTGATTTGTGGAAAGGAAGTGCCAGGAAGTATGAGGCATACTGCTCTCACATTGTGCACCACACACCTAGTGCCAATTACTTCCAAAAAGAGCTGTTTGTCACATCAGGCTCCATAAAGAAACTTGCTTACCGATCTGCAACTGTTGGCCGCAGCTCATCAAAGACAAGCATCAAGACTCTTCTCAGTTTTGGCACGTAAGTGGTTGAATGAATCAACTTCTACAAAGAGCTTCTCTGATTTGAACTTCAGGTCAAACATGATCTCTACTATTATTATTAATTTTATTACCATACATCTTCCAATATTAGCCCCAGCGTTTATTCAAAAAATTATTCTGACAGCTGGGCATTTAAAAGAGACTGGCTTTTGTTGTTAGCATTTTGCTAAATGCTAAATCATATTACTGTTTCTTTCCCATCACCCTGTGACGTGGAGATGCAAAATGTAGACAAAGACATTTTTTATTTCGACTTTCTCCCTTCCTCAATAGCTTCCAACGACAAAACATTTTTGATACAAAAAGATACTTAACGTATGATACACTACAGTAGGGCGAAAAGAGGATTAGCATTCCGATAGTGTGGTGGGTCATTTGAGACTGGCGTCAATAAGCAATGGGCTATTATTAGAAGATATACGGTTTTAAGGATGAACTTCATTAGAATCTTTGTTGACGGTTTAATGGAGGCCTAGTGTTTAGGATCCTTGTGAGGTTCAAGTCCCTAAGCACCACTGAGGAACCCTTGAACAAGTTATCATCCTTTTGGTGCTGTTGATAGTGTGGATGGTTAAATGCCCAGATCACATTTCGTTGTGTTGCACAAAAGTCACTTTAACTTCAATGCAAATCACCAGCGTAATCACTCTGGATAAAAGCATCTGCCAAATGCCAATAAAGAGTCTTTCAATGTTGGGTACATTTTAGATCATTTTATAAAAATATAGATACTTGGAGAACACTTGAATATTTTTAACCTTCACATACCAACAAAATAAGCAAATAAAAAATCATGTAATGATTCTAATCAAATGATTTTAAATGTTTACACCAATCGGTCATAATATTCTAAATATCTGCGTAATATTTTGTTGGTTGTGCCACCAAAACAGCTCTGGCTCTGTGATTTCTGACCTCTTTCTTTCAGAGCCAATGTTGACTCTTGTGCTACAGGAGCTCTTTTGTGGGATCGGAGCAGACGGCTAGCCAGTTTACCGGACGTCCTTCCTTAGCCTTTCTCTGACCCAGCCATCATAATAAGGCCTTTGTCAACATGACTCAGATCCTAACGCTCCAAGAACTGACTGTTCACTCACTACCCACTTCTTGACAGGTGTCATTGTAATAATATAATGAGATAACCAATCTTATTCAATGGTCAGTGGTTGCTACATCATAGAAGAATCTTTAACCATTAAAATAGTCGCATTTACATGAACAGTTCTTCAAAGAACTTGTAATTTTGTGATTCTTTATGGAACCTAATGTGATTCTCTTATAGAATATACATGAGCATCTATGCAGGATGGCTTGGTGCAGTTTCCTCACAGCAAGAAGGTCCTGGGTTTGATCCCTGGGTCGGTCACAGGTGTGGGATAAGCTCCATCTTCCCTGTGGCCCAAAATGGATAAATTGGTTTGGAAAATGAATGAACATGCTTTCTTACAATAAACCTTTTCCTTTCAAAACCTTCAGCGATGGTCCAACACTGGAACGGTCTCAACCAAAGCTTATGAGATTTGACCTAGGAGCTACACGTACCAGAGGAAACAAAGACAAAACATCTACAGTAATCTGGCAGTGGGAGTAATGTGCTCTGATGATTCATCTTATACTCTTTTGTTCTCTGAAAGGTTGAGAAAACCAAAGGAAGAGCTTAACTCACACCTTCCAGCTTGTTCTTCATGAAGAATGGTCAGATTTCCCACAAGAACACCATGCTCATAGTTCACCTCAACAACGTTTTCCTGAAATAACATATCTGACTCAGCTGCATAAGTAACTCGGATGCTGGGAAATCAGTGCAGAGATGCCTCTGGGATTGGAGTTAGGAAATATGGAACAGAAATATGTTCAAAACATGAGCAAAATGCAGTGATGCAGCTGCGAAGATGGAAGAACCTTAGAAGAACTCTCATATTAAGTCTTGCTAGGCTTTTTACCTAGTCTTCTTGGGTATTTGCGATGTCTTGCTTCAGAATTTGCTCGCTCTCTTGCATCACATGACCTACTGCGAAGAAGTCTTTGAAAGAATGAAATCTCTTTGCACATCGGACCACTGGTGATGACACTTTGGCTGTGGCTGCAGTTGAAATCGCGTTTGCCCTGTTTGACCCATCTCTGGTACTTCTCCCTTGAGAGGAACATTAAGTATGGAAGCCAGCGAAGCCTTGTTTTTGCCTCTCACGTTCTGCAGCTTAGCACCTCTCTTGAAACCTTGACCCATGGGAAGTTATTTAACACTAATCAAAACTCCACGCACTTACCACAAGCCAATTAGCACAATGCAACCATTTCGTACATTGCTGAATAAAACATCTGAGACAGCAAAAAACGAGTTTGCTCCTCCAATGCAAAATGCTGCTACTCCCAATGAAATAGACGTGTCAATACTGTGAAAGAACCGTTCTGCTCTTCACTAGCCCATTTACATTAAAACATTTGTTTGCCGAAGCAGCAGTTCTTTGAGCAGTTTTCACTATAGCTGTTAATTTGTGTTTAATAATAATAATGCAAATCTGTGTCAGGCCTAGTTAATCATACTTCAACAATATGTACACCAATCAGCCATAACATTAACACCACTGATTGGGAAAGTGAATATCAGTCCTACAGGTCGGCTATATTATGCAGCGAGTGAACAGTCAGTTTTAAACTAGATGTGCTGGAAGCAGGAACATTAGGATCTGAGGGCCTTATTGTAATGGCTAGAACATATCCAGAACAGCAGGTGGAGTGCTCCAGGTCTGCAGTAGTTAGAACCTACCAAAAGTGATCCAAAGAAGGAGAGAATTGGCAACAGGGTCATGGGTACCTAAAGCTTACTGATGTATGTGGGGAGTGAAGGCTAGCCTATCTGGTCTGACCCCCAAAAAGGAGCTTCTGCTAATGCTAATGCTAATGTTAAGGAGGACCTATAGTCCCTATATGTACATATACATATATTTATGGCGGTGGGCATCCTTCAACAGCACCCATCACTCAAAGTGAATTTGCGTAGGACACTCAATAATACTGCTTGCTAGCGTTCTCTTTGCACCGGCAGCTTGGTAGCTCTGAAGATGTACCTTGTTCTTCTGGTCTCCGGCGAGGGGCCCTTGGTGGTGATTTGAACATGCCCTTTTGCCTCATCGCCTTGGTAGCGATGCTTCTTTCCGGGCCACTGAGTTTTGAGCAAAGCTTCTTCCAGTTGCTGGATGAGCTGCTCAATCTCTTGAAGTGTCTGTTGGTCCAGCATCCCACTTCTGACACCAATGTGAAGATTTTGGAAATTTATGGAGACTTGACGAGAGTACTGCTCAGTATGGGACAGAGCCCGCTTTATTTAAGTTTTTAAAAGGCTCCAAAGCATACATGTGCCCCCAACTGGCACACGTAGCACACACAATGCAACTTACAACTCCAGACTCCAGACTCTCACTACTGGGCAAATCCACCGCCTAGCCATCAATCATCCTGTCAATGATGGTGGGCTCGAACAAATTTCCCCACAACTAAACCAAATTGCCCCATTTTGTCCCTTAAACACATACATCATGCAACTACCTACCACATAACACACCTTACCGCCAAACGTAGTCCCAAAACACACAAACCAACTCCCAGGGGGCTGTGCGGCACCAGCACGCCCCCTTAAGCCTCAACTCTGCTACAATATATATATAAATATATATGTGTGTGTGTGTGTGTGTGTGTGTGTCTTTCTAAATTATAAAGACCTTTATATTTGCTCTATGTGGCCATGATACATCTTACTACCTAATCTCCATATATTACGTATTTCCTCCCTCTTAATAACTCAAGTGCTATAATAAATGACACGTGTCTGTTATGTTACACCGTACGCTTCTGCCAAACATGAAAGCGTTTGTGTTTTTTGGGGGCGAGTGAGTAAGCGAGTGAGGTGGGATGGAGGAAATTTGCTGACTTAAACTGTGGCAAAGGTGGCCCGGGCTACATGAGCACTGACAGCTTTATGGGCTGTGGGCCTGGGACAGCGGGTCAGGAGCGTAGGCTCTGGCCAAGCTCCCAGACTTACACAGGTACTAACAAAAACAAGCTGGACACATTGCAGCGCACCCCAGACCTGCCCTCTTTCCTCCGTTTCACCCGCACTGAAATGTATGCAATCAGCCATATCATTAAGACAACCTGCCTAATAATGCTGAAGTCTCCCTCATGCTGCTGTGGTGCACTGTGTGTTCTGACCGCTGTCTATTAGAGCCAGAAAGAACTAGTCAGTGACACATTATTGGTGTTAATGTTGTGGCTGATTGGTGTGTAAGAACAACAGAAACGCCTTTGCCGGCCTGTGTTCCATTACTCTAAAGCATGAGCAGATTCATTAGTGTCACATAATTAAAACCTGTCTTATAAGTGACACCTAACTAAGGCCATGTTTCTTTAGCTTTGCCAACAACCAGCTTAAATCAAACATTTAGGAAGCGCTCTATGTGCTGTGGATATTTACACATGACTGGTAGGGCTAACTAAATAGCCTGGCCACTCTGGAATGATGGTCTCTCTCAGTTTGTTTTCGCTGTCAGTCACCATGCGCTGGGCTAACCGCACCCGCAGACGGTTTCATCAGCGGCGTCTTCCTCTCGGGACGCTCCACGGCATTAGGTAAGAGGGCTGGCTGCAGCTACAGGCAGTTCCACCTTTAGCTCATGGAAACCTGGAGAGGGAACTTGGTCTTAAAAACGTATGAGTGGTGCTAATCGTCATGAAGTAAGAAGTTTGGTATGTTTTTGACAGAAGCGTATAGGGCTGGTCTGGCAAGCTATAGTCGTGCACACATCAAGGTATGCCAAGCAAAATTTGCCAATAAAACTTGATGATATTCTAAAATTAAATGATGTCAAAGTTATGATGAGCCCTGGACACAGTAATTTAAAGCTATAGTCTCTGTGAATGTGGGTTCTTATTCAATCAATCAATCAATCAATCAATCGATCAACCAACCAACCATCCAATCAATCAACCAATCAACCAAACAACAACCATCTGATCAACCTACCAACCAAACAACCATCCCAACAAACAAACAACTAAGGCAAATAATCAACCCCCAACCAACCATCCAATCAACCATCCCAACAAACAAACAACTAAACCAAATAATCAACTCACAACCAACCAACCATCCAATCAATCAACCAAACAACAACCATCTGATCAACCTACCAACCAAACAACCATCCCAACAAACAAACAACTAAGCCAAATAATCACCCCAAAACCAACCATCCAATCAACCAACCCAACAAACACACAACTAAGCCAAATAATCAACCATCCAATCAATCAACCAAAAAACAACCATCTGATCAAGCAACCAACCAAACAACCAACCAACCAACCAACCTCTGAACCAACCATCCACCCAACCAAACAAACAAACAGCCAAACAACCAACCAACCAACCAACCAACTATCCAACCAACCAGCCAAATAATCAACCATCCAATCAACCATCCTGTCTTGCCTATTGTTGCCTTATTACTAATGTAAAGTACTGTGAGAGTAGTAAAGCTATTTTCCAGTCAATTAATCTTCCAAGACCAGTATATCTCACTTTATAGTTTGCTAACATTCAACTACATATTTAATTGTTGCAGCTAACGTTACACTGAATTTAATACATTTTATTATTTAACCATAAACCATAAGGTACAAAATACAAGGTACAAAAAGGGTTCTGAGTTCTCTTGATTGACCCCCTGAAAGTCTCAAGAGCAAGATCTTGGTGGGCTCTCTGGAAAAATCTTTGATACTTATTTGCCACACGCAATATGTGAGTACCCTGTTAACCATATTAGTCTTGGTTATTGGCCTGGAAAGAGTGTGTAGTTTAACAAAGAGTAGATCATCTCCAAACACTCGAAGAAATGTGACTAGAATATCATTTAAACATCAGGAACATTTTCCGTCTAATTCAGTATGAATTTTTATCTAAACTTAAGATGCTTTTTCTGTCAGGACATTTACAAATGGTTGCCTGAATTGCAGTGCCATTGAGAAGGACTGAATCTGCCCAATGCTGAATCAACACAAAAAGGCCGATGTAGCATGGTCATTTCACAAATTGCGATGAAAAGGACAGCTTGTCTTTGACGTACAGGACATGGCCTTTGGCCATGGGGCTAATTAGAAATAAGTCCAAATGATAACCCTAGATTACATCACTCAGCCTCTGCAGATAACACCAACAAGGGCTTTTTGTTCATCCATGTTCTCAATGCTTAGTTCAAGGTTTGGGCTGGAGCTCCTCATATGGGTGACAAACCTTAAGACCTTGAGTTGTTTTCCTGAACAGGAGTTTACCATGTTAAAGAGAAGTTATGGCTTTGTTCACACAGTGTTATGAATTACTTTATTCGGTAAGCAGATACCCTCAGGACAACAGGCTGTACCACTGATACCAAGAAGCTCTCAGATCTTTAATGACATTTTTTAAAAAGAAAACATGACATACTAAGTGTTCCCTAAATGTCAGTCAAAAACTTCAGTTTTCCATATTTAAGCTCCTGTATATCACCTTTCTGTGTGATATAAAATGTTATATATATTTTTATATATATTATATAGAAAAGGTTTTATATTTTTTATATATTTTTTGAAGTTATATATTACGTTTTTTTTATATTTATTCTATTTATTTCTTGTTAACTAAGGTCACGGGCTGTCGTTTAAGCATTTCACTGCAAATTCGTACTGTGTATGTGACAAATAAATTTGAATTTGATTTTAATTTGATCATGAATGATAGTAAAACATTCAGAGATCCATTTTTTTTGTTGGTCAGGCTGCAGAAATCTGCAAAAATATGTTGGAAACTGCTAGTGAATCTTCTCAGGTGTATGTTTGATAGGCCAAAAGTAATATTAAATAGTAAATACATTTTCTACAAAAAAATAGAGAAAGAAAGAAAGAAACTGGTGAGTTTTTATGGCATGTTTCCCACATCATTTTACTAGAGTTTAAATTAATCCAGTGCTTAAACTGAACCATTTTTGAATATTTATGTGTTTTAGTCAAACAATGGGGCTGTTTTGGTCAAGAGCGTATGGGTATGGGTGTAGGGAAATGTTTTCCCCCAGGGATTGAACCCTCCACCTGTTAGGCCATGTTAGGTGTCTTGCCCAAGGGCACGTCAGCAGCTATGGAAGTAGTAGTAGAAATATCTGTTTATTCACCCCACCCACATTTCTCCTGTCTGTTCTGGGGATTGAACTAGAGCACAATCCCTCTTCTCCAACCATAACCTACTTTGTCCTACCCCACTAATACAAAGATGGGGTTCTTTTACAATGCAAATGTACACAACAGCAGATAAATGACTACAACTTGTGGAGAACCTCTTGAGTCCCAAGGTGTGCGAATGCTATCGTCCCAGGATGGACAGAATTTGTTTAAAGACATATGTAGCCAATGTTTCATGCTGTTTCTCCAGACACAAAAGATATCAGAGCTTTGGGACAGATGTGATGTCTTTTCCTTCCCTTCTCTTCATGCCCCCTTCTACTCCAACCAATGGTTTATTCATATGGGAGATGGATGCCTAAAATCCTAATACGCCATGGTTTCTTCCAAACAATGTTCTGTTGTGTGAGTCCACTGCCTTTATTTCCATGGTGAACTGTGCAGGAACCGAATGTACCAGCTGGAACTCTTCTGTAAGGGTGAGGCCTGGATGCTAAAAATGTCATAGTAAATTTAAGGAGATATGGAAGAAGCTCTAGAGCAGTTCTTTTATGAAACAGCCCCGTTTTCTAAGGGGATGTACATATTTCCTGAAGTAAATACGCACTTCAAATGGAATTCAGATGTATTTCTGATGATATTTTCTGGATTCATTTGCTCCTTTCTTTCATAATTTTGCAAAATCAAGAAAAGAGACAGAAGATGAAACTCTTGTGCATAACACAGGTGCCTAACTCACTGGATTAAACTTTTTATTGCGCTTCCAGACAGCCTCAAATTCTCAATTTTATTAACGCTTTCAATGGATTATACTGTATATACTTTGGATTATGATTATAAATAATGTCCAAAACTAAGTTAGGCCTCTTGGGAATATGATTAGGTTTTTGAAGTCATGGCAGAGCTTCAAAAGTTCTTGCGAGTATAGCTGATGCCAAAGATTAAGAGCTCAGCAGAAAAGCTTGTGCTGAAAGGGGGTTTTCTTTATTGGCATTTTACATGGCGACAGTGAATGAATTGTAGCAGAAAACCATTGTACTTTTACATTTGGACACATTTACATCTGCCGTCGAGATCTCGAATGTGTAGATGTTTGATCTTTACACTAGACCGGTTCCTGTTTTTCAGTATTTTTGTGAAGCAGTCATGAGATCATTTAGGTTTTCACACCATGCTTCTAATTATAGTGGAAGAACATTAGCTCCAGTTCTAAAAACCGTCAAACCTGTCAGTATATACAACTTCGGTCACCAATTCAATTCGGTATCAATGAGAAAAAACTGAATGAAAAGGCTCTAAACCCTCAACATAATGTCTGTTTACAGGGAAATACTCACACTTCATTGAAAGAAGCCAGCGAACTCACATGTACAGCTCCAAGCAAGAAAATTCCTTACTTTTTATATATGAGAGAACTGTAGAGCCTGAGAAACAAGAGCCTGGTCTTTTATCACTGCCTCGCTATCACAATCATCAAATTCTTATGCCTCTTATGACACTTCAAAGCATAGATGGATGATAATTTCGATCATTGGGTATATAAAGTAAATTGCATGAAATCTATATAATAACTGACTTTTGTTCATTAATTTCCTTAACTAACTATCTTAAATAACTATAAGTTAGCTAACAAGTTAACAGGCTCCTCTGTTAATGATCAGTGTTATAATATAAAAATAAAGAATTTACTGAAGGGGTCACTGTAAAAATGTATTTTTTTTCCTCTGTCTTCAAGTTAATTGTGAATTATAATTAACATATCAGATAATTAATTAATTCAAATGTTTCTGTGAAAAAGCAATAAATCACTTGTAGTTTTGCATTACGGCAACACTGATTACCCTTTGTAAAACCAATGTACAACAATGACATTCTTTAAAAAATATTTTCTTTGTTGGTAATTATGTAGACAATCATATTTATAGATAAGAATATTCCTTTATATATATTATACTTTACACTACATATACAGCTCATACTATTACTTCAGTAAAATCAGTAAAGACAGATTTTTGGGTAATGTTAAAATTATTTTTAATTTTCTTTTTCATTTTGTTTGTTTTAAAATCAAAATTTGACACTTTTTACTGTTTTCTTAAAAATGCTCTCACCTTATAAAACGTTTCAGGTCATTTTGGTGCGTACCAACTAGCCTAAACCAAGCTGTGAGCAATTTATTAGAATATCCTTTCATAAAAACCTTTCAAAATGTGATTAGGAATGAACATGCAACATTATTCCAGAAGCCTGGATGAAGAGAAAAGCTGAAAAAGAGGTTCAGCCAGGTTTAGATCTCAAAGCACAGGCACCATTTGTGTAGATGTCAATTGCACAAAATAAATAGACATATACATGGATATTATTGGCAGATTGTATAGAAAACAAGATTATCATTGATATATGATGACAGAATTATGTCTAATACATGTGGAATTATATCTTCATTGCAAAGGAAACACACCCAAATACAAATTATTTTTATTAAAGCTAAAAGAAGACTGTAATTGATGCAATTTATCCAAAAATCCAACATTTTTGACATTGTAAAGAGTTTTTTTTAATACTACAACTTTGTAGATGAGCACATCCTGGGAAATCCACTGACTACAGTCCATGGTCGGAGACGCTACAACATTTAAGCATCATTCTGAATGGAACAACATGAGGAAATGTCTACAATTGTTCATTCAAACACATCACATGCACAGCCATGTATGCATGTACGTGCTGTACACACTCATTCACTATCTTACAGGCACTCGTTCAGTCATTCACTCACATGTGCACATGTACGAGCCGTTTCCTCCCCCAGCACCGGGGGCAACTACTCATCACAGGAATTCTTGGGGAATTTCTGCACTACCTCGCAGGCAAATTAAATTAGTGGCGATGGTGGCGACAGAGTGTCCATTGTGGTGATCACACAATGTGCCGCTTCATGCCTTTCTCCCTGCTGCCTTTGCTGGAAAGTCCTGCACCGAGGTCCGGCCTCAGTCGCCTGGAGGGATGTTCTCGTTCCTCCCCAAGACACGGTGGGACGGAGGCCAAGCAGCAATGATTAAACCGATTACGAGGAACAGGGCTGTTATGCAGCCCATTGCAAATATGAGAACTTCTACTCACAATCACCTGACGCTCATGTTGTTGTTGTTTTTGTGGATCTCATTGGCTGGTGAAGGAGCCGTCGCAGATATTTTTATGGGGTTAAGAAAGCATGACTGGGAGATGAAAGAATCACAGGACATGAGTGGGCTGTTCCAACGCATTTGTCACGATCAGCTCACAAATCAGGAAAGAAATGGTGTAGAAGTGCGATACATACAAAAAAAAATCTAAGTTGACTTTACATTTACACTCAATTTGTTCTCAATTCTTCTCAATAATTAAATTGGCCGACCAATAGAAATGCTCCAAAATTTTGAAAAATAAACTGACTTACATGAAGTGTTAAGAGTGTTCTGACCTTTCCCAATAAAGATACTATGCTCCTAGCTGTGTGGTGAGGCATTGGGCCCATTGATCAAATCTAGAGTCCCATCTACCTTCCTTACTCTAGAGGAACTGCATCAAACAGTCTAAGAAGAGCCAATCGCAGCTTGAGAACCGCAAGGATTCAACCAGATAACCATGCTAGTGTGTATTAGACATATCGGTTCTAGTCAAGAGTTGGTCCAGATGAAACGTCTGCAACTCAAGACTTAACTGACTCTTTTTTCAGTTTTCTTTATTAATAAAACGAAACTATTCATTTGATTTCCAAACGTTCCCACTATATGATCTTAAAGTATTACAATAGGTGTCAAATCAATCAGGAATGATGAAATTAATTAATGTTGCTTAAAGCTAGGATTTCAGCATTAATGACGTTTTCTGGCCTCTTCTGTAGCAAAAAAATGTGTTTTACATTATATTTATTAATACATGACTAAAGCATGACTGGGCACTTCCCTTTATGCAAAGTAAAGCTAATGGTGGTAATAAATAACATATTAATGTTTGTATTTAAATTCACTAATGCACAATAATTTCAAAAATATGCAGCAATGTCATTTCTAAAAATGTTACACTTTGACTAAAAATGTTTTTTTAAGCTTTTCAGTATGAAATGTGAAAATATGAAATTATTAATAAAAAATTGCATCCAAGATTTCTACACACATGTCCACATCCTTCTCCCAAATGAAAAGTCGTTCAAATAAGTGCATGATCCATTTTAATAAAGGGTTTCCCAAGCCCAGACCTGCCGTTTCTAGTACGTAAGGTACATTCCATGAAGACGTGTCCTTTTTTGAATAATTCAGAACAAAGACGAGCTTACATTTGGTGGCTTAGCAACTCGTGGGCAGATGAATTCTCATTATCAGGACAGTATTCTAAAAATATGGGCAGAACTGTCAGCCATTAGAGGGGCTCTTTGTGGACGGCAGTTTGTCATACATTCCTCCGCACAATTACGCTTCGCCTCATGCTCGGCGAACAGAGGTGGCATTATGGCCGTCGCCACCACTGTACTAGAACACAGATACACTGCTTACAAATTTAGTAGAGATATTGCAGTAATGATGCGTGATTCCATCCCCACCACTCACAAAGCAATGAATAAGTCTAGATACGTTTACATGGTTCGATGTGAAAATGTGTAATTTGTTATTATTCTCAGTTGGAGAATTCCCTCTTGGCAAACAGCGGCAAGTTGTTTTTCGGTGTGAAGAAACGCTGCCTTTGTCCGGCCGTATTCTAGCATTCTTTGCCCGAGGGGTCAATTTGCCTCCTGTTTCTAGCCTTTATTGAGGTCTGGACAGACATGCAAATGTATCTGAACAGCGCTCCTTGTGCTCATTCCAGAGCTGGCGACAGATTCTTGACTGTAACTGTTGCACAGATCTCGTCTTTAGCTCTCACCTAATTACCATTCAGCTCATGATTGTGAAGGACACTTGTTGAAATGCCTTAGCACTTATCTCTGTATGGTTTAGCATCTCTAAATTGATTCAGAACACTTGCATACAGTATATTCTTGGCTTTTCCCCATAATAAAGATGTTCTAGCGTCTATTGGTGATGCACACCCCACGGTTATGAAGCAACCATGCATGTTCACACTCAACTGCTTTCATTGTGAGGCCACAAACTTGATCCTTGGTGAATCCACTGGCTTTTCTCTCTCTGGATGGCCCTCACTCAAAATGCAACGCTAGCCAGTGTGGGCACAGAATTAGTGGTTAGTGTTCTCCTGGAAAACCATTTAGCTGTCCAAGGATGTTGTAGTGGTATGTGACTGGTGGTATCATGTGATTGGGGGAGTCCTAGCTATTAGATGGAACTGGAGATGACTAAATTATGCATAAAATTGGGAGAAAAAAAATTCTAAGTGTGTATAATGACAAAAATATACATAATGAGCCTCAAGGCTTTAAAACACTAAACCTCTCTGCAACGTCTACAGAAACACTTGTAATGTCTGATGTAATAACTTGTTGTTATTTTGTTACAAGAGAAGAAAATTAAGAGTTTTAGAATAAATTAGCATAGGTTAAGTCTTTTTGGACATTTATGTAGGTCCATTTATTGGGTAAACATTTTAAAGGGTGGCTTGCATTTATACGAGAAATGGCAAATCTGAAAACGCAAACCACCCTATATATAAGCAACGCAAGCAACCCTTTGTTAACTTTGACAATATATTACAACTTATATATAGTGTATAGAATTAATAGAATTATAATACATAAATAATAATAAATAAATACATAAATAAAATAATTTATAATAAAATTATATTATTATATATATTATATCAAAAATTGGAAGAAAAAAAATATTTTATTTTATTTTTTTCCAATTTTTGAAAAATTAGCAAATGCAGGCAACCCTTTCACATGTTAACATTTCCCAATATATTACAACTTATATATACTGTATAGAAGTAATAAAATTATAATACTCCTCCTCCCTGATATTCAAACATGTTCAGCATGCCAACATGACACCCTCCCACCAATATAATGATAAACTGGGATGTTATAACAGGCAACCATGCAATGCGGTCTGGCTAGTAACCATGCCCCCTACTGAAAATACGTCTCCCCAACAAAGCAGTTTGTCTCCACTGGCCCTCCCTCTCACTCTTGAACAAGAGTCATGCCGATTGGATGATCTCCACCCAGTCAACACAGATATTTTGTCTTGACACCACCTTGCAACAAAAATGCACCTCCCTCCAAAAATAAAGTAACATGTAGACCTAAATTACACAAGCTATTGATTCTTCAATAACAGGTCGCTATGCTTGTTCCTGGGCGAGAGTGCATGGTCTCCTGGACTTGGTTGGTCTGCTGGAATATGTCAACTGTGTTAAAGTAAAAACCTGGGCCTTTTGGCCACCGTGACCTTGGTGCACTGATTGTGTTGATTCTCACTATCTGCTCTAGAGGTGAAAAAAAAAACATTTCTTTCCAGTGTTGGTTGGAAAGTCCCCTTTGGTATTGAGACCTCGCAGCATGTGGCGTGACACAAGACTACACAACGCCGCCATGCGGGGCAGAAGCTGGAAGGACACCAGAAGGAAACACCCTGATAACAAAGACCAGATCATTTCATTTCCATCAGTTGTTCCGTTCTTATCCAATTACATACGATTCAACTGGAAACACTAGTTTCTTTCTGCTTCACATCCCTCCCCCTTCTCACAGTAAATGTCATCTGGGGAACTTGGTCCAAACATTTCATATAAAACTCCATACAGTGACCTCTCTTGCATATTAAGGGCTGTAGAAGTTTCTAATTTGATTTTATTGGACTGTGGCAACATGCTCACCAGTTATTTACAGTCTCTCGGTTTGCTAATTGCCATCAACGCTGTGAAAAGCAAAAGTATAAGAGCTGACACTTTGTTTAGCACTGTGAGAAGAAGCAGGAGTTACGTTTTCTTCAACCCTTTTGAGCTTGGAGATCCTAAGTGGAGCTGGAAGTGGTTGGAATTAGAGGAGCATGAATTATGATGAAGAAAACGACCAAATCATCCAGGACGCTCTTCACTGGCTTCCTCATGCTTCTCATGGAGCATGCTCATCAAGCTTCCTCAATGGTTTCCTCAAAGTTCCTCAAAGTTACATCGGTTCCTGACATGCTCTGTGGAGGGAGCATCAGAATGTTCTCCATTAGCCTCCAACACGGTGAGTTTGAACTTGTAATCCAGAGAAAATATCTCAAACTGTAGCTATGAAGGTACCTTGCTGATGATGCAGTGGTCGCCCCACGGCAAGAAGGTCTATGTTTCTGTGGGTTTCCTCCAGGTTCTCCGGTTTCCTTCCACTGTCCAAAGGCTTGTGGTTTAGGTGGACTTGCTACTCTAAATTACCCATAGGTGTGAGTGTGTGTGATAATGGTTGTCTGTCTCCGTGTTGCTCCGTGATGCAGGGTGTACTCTGCCCTGGCTTGTAGTCAGCTGGGATCGGCTCCAGCTTCCCTACAATAAAGTGGTTGGATCGATATTTCAGCTAGATTGTGTAGACATATGTTCACGTTACTCCAAGTAAGTTAGTGTGTGGGTGCTCTGCAGTAGTAATGGTGTTTCTGTAAGAGTTTCTACCACATATTTAACAGGTTTTATTCACACAGATATAGTCGAAAGATAATCTTGGTCTCTAGTCTTCTGGTGAAAAAGATACTGAGAAGTGTTAGGAATGCAGATGCTAACAGTCAGTACTTACCTGACCTAAAGGATCAAACGTTGATGCAATTTAATCAAATAACATCAGAAAAGACTCCAAACAGAGAATCATTGCTTTACATGTACATTTACCAAAAAATGCAAAAGAAAAAGTGGTGGTTCTTCAGTTTAGAAACTTTCAAAGGTTGTAGGTTCAAGTCCTGGCCTAGGCATGACTGAGGTACCCTTGAGCAAGGTGCCCTCCTGGTGCTGTAGATAGCTGCCCACTGATCATGTGTGGATGGGTTAAATGCTGAGGTCACATTTTGTTTTGGTTCACTTTGTGTGATTGAATATGTTCTCAACGATTGGTCACTTTTTGGCAAAACGCACCAACATCTCGCAGGGTTTGGTAGACCTTCTGGAACTTATTTCCTTTTCCTTACCACCATTCTCTAGACCAGAGGTGCGTAATATGTCAATCGTGATCTACTGCAAGTCAATCGCGGAGCCCTGATTTTTAAAATAAGCTCTACCGCAAACGTTAGACCACGCAATGTAAAAACGAGTGAACCGCGAGCCAATGAATACACTATAGTACAGGCAGTGTGGGTAGATCGCTTGTCATTAAAAAAGGGTGTTAGCCTATCATCCACCCCCAGTGTGGCATTTGGCAGTTGATTGACATACAGTTCAGCCAATCTGAGACCTCGTCTTTTGTAACAAGTCAATCGCGAAGCTACTCAAAACTCCAGCCAACAAGTCCCCTAGTTAGCGGCTTCTGATTTATTAGAAAAGGTCTAAAAATGAGGAGCTGGACCAAGTAAGTAACCAAAGTTGGACTCTTCATTAAAAAGTACGACACTGACGACCCACCGAAAAACGAGCTACGAGAGAAAGGTGAGCGGCTATGTCCGGCTACGCCTGATTCCATTCAGTTTAAGGTAATGACCAAAAATGTATATCATATTTTTTAGCATTTTTATTGTTGCTAGATCATTTTGTCATTGTCATTTTAAAAGTAGCTCGCAAGCCAAAAAAGTGTTGGCACCCCTGCTCTAGTTTTCCCTGCCGTTCCGAGGACTGAACCCACAAGCCCTTTTCCCCAACCATTAGGTTCCACGACTGCCCCCACTGGGTAAGAATCTCTTATCCACTGTTATTCCTGACCTGAATCTTCTCTAGCTCTAGAGACACATTCTGATTCTGATTTCACACCTTCTACCACCAATCCAACAAGCTGGGAGGACACCAGTTCAGCCCCTTGCTTCTCTAAATGGTTTCATCTTTCCAGACGTTAATTCAATCCCATTACCTTTTCGGTTGCTCCTTTTTTGCCCACCCACAGAAGAGCAGCTCTGAATGTAGAAGATTAAATGAAGACATTCTTGAGCGTCATCCAGAGGAACGGCATTGCTCTGATTCCACTGATGAGTGGATCTTTAACTAGAGGCAGCTTCCCATCTGGCTTCAATATGGCTCTTGTCACATCTTTCCCCAAAAACCAGAGACCTCAACTCCTTTTGATTTGATGCATCAAAGGCTGGTGAACATCTTTCATTTCTACCTAAATTAGTTGCATTAGAGGTTTTTGAGCTACAGTGACTCCAAAATAGACCTGATTTTAACGAGCCCCTCTTTACCGCTCTTTCTTTCTCTCGCTCTTCCCACCACCGCTCCATGCTGTGGTGGTTCTAGTTGATTAGCCTGGAAAAGGACATGGTCTTTAACTGAGGGCCTTTTAGAGACTGTCAAACATACTGCTCTACCTCCATCTTTCTGTCTCCAAGGTATGGAGAGAGATTTTTTTGTCTATTACATTGATTTGGGGTCGCGAGGAAGCTGGAGCCGACCCAGGACAGGAGGCCAACCCATCGCAGGGCAACACGAAGACAGAATTTACAAATTGTATTGATTTATTTGGATTTTAAAACTTACTCATGGCCTCTTCTCAACTGGTTGCTCAGATGAAGCACCAGGGCATCTTTTCTTATAGCTAGTAATAGCTGGTAACTCAACTTCATTGGGCAGCCCAACACACCTGAAGAGGAACCAAGTGCGGTATGTCAGCTGTAATTATGAATTGATTAATGGGGGAGATGAAGAGTCATCATACCCAACCAAAGAGATTTGAGGCCAACCATGCTGTCTTGGCTGTGTCATTGCCGGGAACATGCCGCCATCTGCAAAAGTTTACACCCTCCTGCTAAAATTACAAGTTTTTGTGATTTTTAAGGAATTTTTGGCAATTTATGGAAAATTACCATTTATTTTCATTTTGGGTGGCGGGGAAGCTGGAGTCGATCCCAGCTCATTTTTGGGCCAGAGCAGAGTACGCCCTAGACAGAAGGACAGCCCAAAGACAGTTGACCAGTCACACACCTATGGGTGATGAAGAATAGCCAATCTATCTTAAACCACAAGCCTTTGGACTTTGGAAGGAAACCCACACAAACATTGGAAGAGCTTGTACACTCCACACAGAAGGTTTTGTTCACACCCATCACCAGGTTCCCCTTCATTTCCCTTAGAACATTTAACACTTGTCCTGGTGTTGGTCATCTATGTGTCTATGTTCCAAAAATTTAAATCAGTCTTATTACATCCTACCCTCATGTTTTATTCCGTCCCGACCCACATCATCACAGGACCTTCTTGCTGTGAGGTGACATCACTAACACTAATTATTTTTATTATTTCCTGAAAGCAATATATCAGTAATATGGTCACATAATAAATGTACCCTAACATCTGACTAATATATTGAATAAAAATAAATACATTTACCAGTATTAATTAACTAACTAATAAATGAAAGCATGTAATTTGGTTGTATGCAAACGTTTGCATAAAATTTATTAACTCTTATTAATTAATTAATTATTGCGTAATAATGTATTATTTTTAAGGTAGCAAATTTTTGCGAATGTACCAACAATATTGTATTTCCTGTATCAGAGCAAAGTTATTTCATCTTTTTTCATGTAGTATCGTAATGGGTACATTCCCGCCTCAATCAATTACATCAGTTATTTGCTTTATCTGTTTCATTAAGTGAAGTATTTTTCTTTCTGGCCAGGACTGTTGTCTTCTCAGGGATTTGGGCTCTCCCATTGGTGGAAAACTGTCCTGTGTTATAAAGCGCGTCTCTGGAAGAACAGCTCAACCTACTTAGAAGAGATATTGAACTGGATCCTGGGTAACAGTGCACTGATGCAGACATTATTATTATTGATATTATGGTTGTTGTAATTGTCAGTAATAAATATTTGAAATAAATAATTGATTTCTTATAATTAATAATAATTTTAAGCAGTTTGTAACGGCAGTCTTGCATTATTCCTGTGACTGAATCTGCAACTGAATGCCTGGAGCTATTGATTTTATGGGTGGCCTGCTTTTGAGATGGAGTTTTCCTGGTTTAACGTTTCAAGGGTGGATCATGGAGAGTGACAAGCAGGCCATGTTTAGCTCAGTCATAGTCAGGATTAGCTCAGTCATGGTCAGGTTTAACTCGGTTATAAGCGGGATTAGCTCAGTCATAGTCAGGATTAGTTCAGTTATAACTGGGATTATCTCAGTCATGTCACTGTCTTAGTGTCACTGGTTGGACTAGTTAAACTTAACTACATTTACACCATTGCACCAGGTTCCTCTGCGTGTTCCCTACAGCCAGAGCTCACGCCAGCAAACAGGGCTAAGGTCCCGTCTCCATGGTATCTCATTGTTCTCATTGCTCTTTTAGCTGGAACGACCAGTGCAAAGCATGAAAAATAAAATAACAATCAACTTCTGCTTGGAAAAAAAGAATAAAAAACACTCGAGTGTACAAATAATTCAGGCCAGTCTATTTGGTTTTATTCTCAAACACATCTGGTAATCTGTTTATTGTCAGGCTTAGTAGGTGCTAGAAATGAGGCCCTCTAGGACTGCGGTGGTCTTCAGTCCTCAGGGCCCCCCAGATGGTCTGCGTTTTTATCTCCATCCTACCTCACTGTGCATCGGGATATGGCAAAGGCTGAGATTTTCTGAGAGGCCCTGAGGAACCGTTTGAAGAACCCCCCCTGGTTTACAGTCACTTCTCTGCATCTACAGCAAGCCACTGGAAGCCATATGGATAAACGTAACATGAGCAGAGAGCCCAAGTCATAGATCTGCACAAGCTGTGCACCTTCCCTGGGTTAATGGAACAGGGTTTAGGATGCCTGTCTAAGTTTCAGATTGGATTTGGGGCAGTAAATGGGGGCAGGGAGGGGGCAGCGAGCAGCTGTCAGTGCCCCCAGGTGAATGGGACTCCCTGTGGCTTAATGCTGTCTGAGATAGCCTTTGTCAGCAATGGCCCACTTCTCTTCTTTTGTCTTCAGAAGGTCAATGATTCATCTCAGAACCTCAGAACCTGGTTCAATGTGAGTGTGTTATTCATGTTTCCCCCTAATGCTTGGGAAAAGTTTAGAGAAAATTCAAGTTAGACCATTTTAAACTGGAAAAAGATGAGGGGCACAAATGAGCATCCACCAAAGACAAAGCTCTGGCTCTGACGAAGCAGGATTGCAAAGAATTTAGGTATTTCGTCATCTTCAGTGCATAATATTGTGAAAAGATTCAGGAAATCTTGAGAAATCCCAACCAATGTAGAGCTAATCCAGAAACCACTGCTGAAACTACCTTCAAGGCTTTAGGAGGCACTGCATGAGAAACCATCACTGTGCTAAATATTCCCACAAGGGCTTGGCGGTACCTCTGAAAACAGACCTGAAATGTTACACAAAGAGAAAACCTTACATCAGTTCTATGCAGAAACATCTCAGATCATCTGAAAGACATTGGAAACGTGAAGTGTGGTCAAATGAGTCAGCTTGCTTTATCTGAGTTATCCGTGTTAAAATCTACATTCCACACCCAGACTGTTATCAGTGAAAGGTGCATGGTACGAGAGAGCTATCAGTCATGCATAGCAAGTCTTTACCCAAAAATAGTACAGAAATAAGTCTTCAAACAAGACAACGCGGTGCACGATAGGAGTACAAAGCTTCTGAAAGGGAAACAACTGTAAACAAGGCCTCATTGGGTTTATGACCCTTCTGAACAGAGGGTCACAGGTTCAAATCCCAGCCCAGGCACCAGGTCCCCTTAAGCAAAGATCTGCACTGTCAATGCTCTCCCGGGAGCTCGGGTCTTCTGCTCCACATGTGCATATGTGATGTATAAATGCAGAGTTTGCATGTCGTTGTCATGGCACTTTGTGCGCTGAGGTGTGTTCATAATGACAAATACACTTTTACCATTTCACCTCCCCAACTGTTCAATGTTCATAGCTTTGATTTTTTGGGTGATATAAAATGAGAGGTGTGTCCAAAACAAAAATAAAATTAATAAATAAATAAAAATCTAAGATTAAATGTACTTTAAATAATAATAGCTCTGGGCCATGAAAACCAAAAACACAATTGCTGCTTTTATGACCCAGCAGCAACAAAACCCCACCACCACCAACACCACCAACAACAAACACCCAATTTTTAAGCTCAGTTTCTGTACATATAAAAAATACGAATAGGTAATATTGTCGGTTATATGATTAAACAATAAAAAGGTACCAATAATATTTATTCTCTCAAGTCATCAAGTTATAGGCCATGCAGCCAAGTCCATTTTTTTTTCAAACATGGACAAATGTTTTTGGAATGTCTGCATAATTTAATTGTTGAAATGTGAGACATTCAGAGTGGTTTATTATAGAGGAACTCTTTGTATTGGTTAATAAAACCAGGGGTTCAGGGATATCAGGGATAGATATCTATCTATCTATAGTATCTCATAAAAGTTTGAATACCATCACATTTTTGTAAATATTTAATTATATATAGTTTCATGGGACAACACTGAAGATATGACACTTTGATAAAATGTAAAGTAGTTGGTGTAAAGCTTGTATAACAGTGTAAATTCACTGTCCCCTTAAAATAAGTCAACACACAGCAGTTAATGTCTAAACCACTGAAAACAAAAGTGAGTGCACCCCTAAGTGAAAATGTCCAAATTGTGCCCAATTAGCCATTTTCCCTCCCATGTGTCTCGTTAGTGTTACATGGTCTCATGTGACTGGGTAGCAGGTGTGTTAAATTTGGTGTTATCGCACTCACACTCTCTCATACTGGTCACTGGAAGTTCAACATGGCACCTCATGACAAAGAACATTCTGAGAGAAGAATTGTTGCTCTACATAAAGATGGCCAAGGCTATAAGAAGATGCCAACACCCTGGCAAAGACCATACAGTGGTTTAACAAGACAGGTTTCACTCAGAACAGGCCTCGCCATGGTCGACCAAAGAAGTTGAGTGCTCGTGCTCAGCGTCATATTCAGAAGTTGTTTTTTGAAAATAGATGTATGAGAGCTGCCAGCATTGCTGCAGAGGTTGAAGGGGTGGAGGTCAGTCTGTCAGTGTTCAGACCATACGACATCTCCTGTTGATGTGGTGAAACACCCCCAAAGCATAATGTTTCTACCTCCATGTTTGACAGTGGGGATGGTGTTCTTGGGGTCATAGTCAACATTTGCTTTCCTCCAAAGATGGAGAGTTGATTTAATGCCAAAAAGTTTGATTTTGGTCTCATCTACCTACGAAACTTATATATATATGAAATAGTGATATATATATATATATATATATATATTTTTTTTTTTTTTTTTTTTTTTTTTTCAAGAAAAAACATCTCAGTCATTTTTTTAATGACTGTACAAAATGACCAATAACCTGAGGGTAAAACCGTGAAATAAGAAAAACAATGTTTTATTTATAATAAATTTATTGTTCCTGAGGATGGCAAAATAGATATAAATCTGCAAAAAAATCCCACAAACATATACATGTATACATGTAAAAATAAATAAATAAATATTTAAAATAATACAAAATAAAATAATAATCTTTTCTTTGCCTTTCATAACTAAATCTTATCTCATACCTATAAACACTATCTCAGGGATTGTTCAGTGTTTTTGTAACCATTCCATGTAATCCTTGAAACATTTAACATGAAGTGCGGCCAAGTTACGGCAGAGAAAAGACGTAGCAAAGCCTGGCTGAGCTGCTTTCTCACTGATTAATGACACTATTTGTATTGTCGTAGGCTTCTAAGAAGTTAAAAGGCATTAAAAATGGAGTATACAACATTCATAAAGCTGATTTGTAACCATGTTATGAGGCTCCAACCCCTGCATTTCATTATTACCAGGTGTGGGGTGACCAACAATGGCTTTATGGGAATAAAGAGGCCCGGCTGAAGGGAACGTCCATGGTTACCTTTTGTGCTTGGAAATGATCTCTATCTTGTTGACAAAGACGGGTGCAGGAACAGGTGACAGAGGCTTCCCAAACGGCCACATCTCTCAGCAATGGCCGTCCCTTCGGGCTAAGCAGATGGCAATAGGCCCGTTGCTAGGCGTGAGGCCTGAAGAATCCATTTTTTAATTCCAGATTATTTGCTTCAGAACCACAAGCAATATCCCGAGTGCTCCCAAGGCCAAAAGGGGAGGAGGGTCGCACTGAAAGAAGACTCAGCTATGTTGGTTACTTTGGGGGTGTGGGGGGTATTGCTGAAGAACTACTTGGCACTTTTCAAAAGGACCAAGCCAGCAGATTAGTGAGATGTTTGTAGGGTTCATGGAAGTCAACAGCAGCGAGAAGGCTTTTCTTCCTCCTTTCAGAGCGTATCTTCTCTAGTCCCCGCTAATTCGGGTAAACATGTTCTACCTTCTTTCTCAAAGGGGGTTCTATGTTTGAAATAATAACCAGATCTCTGGATACACACACAAACGCTGGACGCATAGGGACGGCAGCCAAGAAGGAAGTGTTGGTGGTCTCCCAACGCGTTTGATCGAGCAGCTCCAAAGCTGCTGTCGATGTTTGTTTTCATCTCAACAGCCCCTTTATATAACAAGAAACCAAACTGATGTTTCCTGAAGAGAAAGCACCTCCACGCCAGCAAACTTGTCAGAAGTGGGGCCGCTTTGATGCAGAGATCCAAAAAATAATGGTGCCAGTAAAGGAATTAGGAGGACCGTGAAAGTGAATCATTTAAGCGATTTGCTGCAAAATTCCTGAAATATCATTCAAATATCTGCAGCAAATTTGACAGAATATCAGCCATGAAGGAGATTTTAAAGCACCAATAGATTTGTAGCTTTAGCCATTAGCTAATGGCCATTTAGACCCATTACATGTTGAGTTTAGTTCATGGTTTGGATGGAAAATATTTTCCTTTATGTGTCATGCGAAGTTGCGTTCACGTAAATTCTTGGATTTTTTCTGATGACTCAATTCAATCCGTTCCAGTGAATTCTAGGAAATGTTACTAAAAGTGAGCGCATCCCGAGCACTAATGTGCACCATGTGGGCAATCCAGTAATCCGAGCTCACTCATACACAGTTGGGAGATCTGGTAGGTGTATATTGCAAAACAACGGCATGAACTTATGTCACAAATATGGGCTAAAGTGACATTCTAAAGTCAAATATCTACAACTTACAGCTCTGTTTGGCAGAATCATTGGTGGATTGATTTGCAAATGATCTGTTACACACTTTATATCAACAAAGGAATAGTTCTCCAAACTATTGCACTTGTTTCATGCATGGTCAATCACCCAAAATATGACCTGAGGTCATATTTTGTTTATAGAGCCAGAGCTACAAGGCAGAAATTGGCAACAAACACTAAAAGTCAATAGTCACCCAAAATGTTTCTATTGTCTCCAAAGCTGATGGGTACGAAAATTAATATAAATTCGCATGATATTATAGCAGACCACTTTCAACTTCCTCTGAACTAAAAGGGCTGATCTAGAGCCATTTACAGTATCTCACAAAATATTTGTAAATATTTTATTTAGAGACTGGCCGTTAACGGTGTTATATATATTTGATTTATTTATTTATTTATTTTAAACTAGATTAATCTAGATTAATCTCAAGATTACAATGAGATTAATCTAGATTTAAAAAATGTATCTATGTCCATCTCTAATTTTATTATATCTTTAGTCAGTGTACAGCTCATATAACAGCGTAAAATTGCTGTCCCCTCAAAATAACTCAACACAGCCATTCATGTCTAATTCACAAACCCCTAAGTGAAAATGTCCATAATTTGCCCAAAGTGTTAGTATTTTGTGTGGTCACCATTATTTTCCAGCACTGGAGTTCACTAGAGCTTCACAGGTTGCCTCTGGAATCTTCTTCCACTCCTCCATGATGACATCATGGAGGTGGTGGATATTAGAGACCTTGTGCTCCTCCACCTTCTGTTTGAGGATGTCGCACAGATGGCCAGTCCAGCTCCTTGACTTTCAGTTTCTTTAGCGACGCATTTGGTGTTTGGAGGTGAGTTTAGGGGGTTATGATGTTGGAATACTGCCCTACGGTCCAGTTTCTGAAGAGAGGGGATCAGGCTCTGCTTCAGTGTGTCACAGTACATGTTGGCATTCATACATCCCTCAATGAGCTGTAACTCTACAGTGCTCCAAACCATGACACTCCCACCACCATGCTTGACTGTAGGCAAGACACACCTGTCTTTGTACTCCTCACCTGATTACTGTCAGATTATTTTATTTTTAAAAGTACTGACTACTTTACATCAAAATGTCTTCATCGTTGTCCCATGATATATAAAATATAATAAAAAACTGACAAAATGTGAGGGGTGTACTCACTCGTGTGAGATACTCTATATGGAATAACTGTCCCAAAACCAGGAATGTGATCCATGATCAATTGTAATCAGATATGGAACGTTCTACCAATCGATAGGCTGCAGTCATTCTGAGAGCTAATCTACATCCACAGGTGACCTTAATGAAGAGCTGGATGCAGGTTGAGCAAACTTCACTGCAAAACCAAACATGTCTTGTCTGTCAACTACAACTAGAGTAAGTGGGAAAGTGGGAGTTCAAGAGCTATGGATTTGTAAGAAATGTCTTATGTGTTGCAATCTTGAACTTCCCCATTGGATCTGAATGCAGAGCGTACTCCACCTGTTTCCTGTGTAGAGCAGATGACATCATTTTCATCTGTCCTGGCTCACGTACCATTGGAAGTGCAGTGAGTGCCATGCGGACAGAGCTCGGCCTGAACTGGTCCGAGGCGTCGCACAGTCTGCTGAAAGAACCTTTCGTCATCTTACATTTCCTCCCTCGCTCTGTCTCTCCTTCTATCTGCATCCTCTCTCACTCTCTCTTTCTCTCTCTCTCTACCTCTTCTTCCTCACAGCTCATTCCTGGTCTCCTTCACATCCTGATTATGAAGTGATTATCTCAATAAAAGCTTTACTGATGTACAAAACGACTGGATATGAGGTTTTGCATTACACGCCCAGGTTCACCCCATTTTTCTTAGCTAGTTTCCCATTGGAGCTTTGGGTGGAGCTGTAGGATGCAGCAACATGCAGTAAATCAGGAAGTCTGGAGGTATGTTCATTTGGTACGGTGGTGAATCCTGACTATTAAAGTTTTTTTTTTTTTTTTTTTACCTTTGTGGCCCTCGTGGATAAACACTGACTTGTAACTGATGGAGGTCTTGTTCATGTTTATGACACTTATTTTGATCAAAATGTTATTGTAATTAATTCTGTAATTAAAATTACATTTTAACATACACTTCGTGTATATGTGTGTGTACATACAGTATCTCTCTCTCTCTCTCTCTCTCTCTCTCTCTCTGTCTCTCTCCCACTCTTTCAATTATATATATATATATATATATATGTATATACATACACACACAAAATATATACAAAAATATACATAATACATTTCAATTTTAATTAAAAAAAAAAAAAATTAAAAATAAAAATATTATAT
>JBBIGC010000002.1:3435334-3445980 GCA_037576955.1 Lepidarchus adonis
ACCAATGGTATTAGTGGGGACTTGATATGTGTTTCAGATGTTCAGATATATAGTTATATAAATATTTATTTATTTTTTATTATTATTTTGTTTTTAATTATTATTATTTTATATTAATTATTTACTTGAAGATATGTCATGGTCAACGTTCTTTAAACTTTGTTGGTCATTAGTTACCTTTAACAATATGGAATTTATTGATTGAACATATTATTGTATTCAGAATGGATTTAAAACATTGAGTTTTTGTAAATAGAATTGCTATTATTGATGTAAAATAGCTCATGATATGTATCAAGTGGGGGGTGAGGGTATGTCCCCACCAATGTCAAAAGTAAACTTACACCCTTGGGTTGGAGAATAAAGCTGGGGACCCTAAGGACAGACTGTTGATCTAAAATCTTGAAAATACAGGTGTTTTTTTGTCAGGGAAGATCTACACTAGAGTTAGCAAACTGAAGTCACCATTTTTTAAAAAGAAGGTGCCAAAACAGGCTCATCAGAACAAAACCATTATCAAACCATTATTATTTCTCAGCAGAACCTTTCAGTTATTCAGTAAAATAACTAATCTTGACCTATTCTTCTGCAGCATGCAGTCTAGATAACATGTAAAGTAAATGTAAAGTTATACTTTAAAAATTACACTGTAAAAGAACATTCCACTGAGAACACATTTCCAATTACTGTGTATTAATAGTATGTTTCCAATGCCAGACATTCTACAAGTCTGCCTAATTATAGCCCTTTGCAACTGTACAAGTGACAGGAACTAGACAGAGGAATTCTGGGGTATCGCTTACACGAACCATTGTCTGAAAGGTTTGCTTAATTAATGGTTTTGCAAAAAATAAAAAATCCTATATGAAGATAATTAATCAATATGTTTTGGGTTTGGGTTAAGTCTCTTTATTTTGTTAATAATAGATCATTAAAACGTCTCTCTGGCTTCCCTCACATCTTCAGAAAGGTGGTGCAGACTCAGGTGGTGCATTGTGAGATATAGAAATAAACAAAACATCACTGACAGCCATTTCAGCCATTTCATCTTGCATTAGATTCCTCCATATTTATAATAATAATAATAATAATAATAATAATAATAATAATAATAATAATAATAATAATAATGATAATAATAATGATAATAATAACAATAATAATAATAATAATAATAATAATACTAATAATAATAATAATAATGATAATAATAACAACAATAATAATAATAATAATAATAATAATAATAAATAATAATAATAATAATAATAAATAATAATAATAATAATAATAATAATAATAATAATAATAATAATACACAGTCACAAAATTATTCTAGAACAGATGCCTTACTCCTGAGTAGCTTAGTGAAAATTGTCCTCTGGCATTTACTACCATCGTGATGATTTTTTTAGTTCAGTTTGTCAAGTTTCAGTTTGTACTAAACCACATGCGCAAGTCTGCATTGCCTCAATCAAGATGTTGATGTGATTTGAATGTGCTGAAAGTAGTTCTGAATATGTATTTACCCAAATGATTTGGGTGACTATTGACTGTAGCCAATTGGTCATCATAGTTTTAAAATTCAGCTGGCTGTTTTTCACAGGTGTTAAAATTCAATAAAAACACTTACTGGACACATCAAGGTGTGAAATGAGGGAATAAGGTGTTAAGTTTCATCATTTATATTATTTTTGGCATTTTATAAAAGTTGAAAATGTTTTGTGAAACTTTCTATAATATTTCAAAAACATTAACTGACCTTTCCGTTTCTTGATAAATGAACCAAAGGAAATGATTCATAATTCATTCACCCATTGTCCAAACTGCTTAGGCCCAAGACAGGGTTCACCTTGGACAGGAGGTTAATCCATCACAGGGCAACAAAGAGACAGACAGCCATTCACACCTATGCGCAATTTAAAGTAGCCAGTCAACCTAGATCACAAGCCTTTGGACTGTGGGAGGAAACCAGAGAACCTGTAAGAAACAAAAGCAAACTAGAGACTCGAACCCTGGACCTTCTTGCTGTGAAGACACTACACCACCACTATTCTCACATTATACAGCAGTGGTGGAGTCGTCTCCATAGTGTGAGTTTCAAGTACAAAGACTAAGAAAGTCACTTCTAATGATGTATCATGAAAGTGGGAGGAGCTAAGTTTGTTTTTGGATGTGAGCTTTTATCTTATTATTTAATTTTATATTTTATTTTATTTTATCTTATCTTACTTCATTTTATTTTATTTTTATTTTTTGACTTGCAAATGAAGAAGGACATTTAGGTTAGAAGGCAGAATATCATGTGTCTCAATATTATCATTAGAATAGAAAGAACGGAGTGAAAGGTAACTATGTGCTGTAGTTTAGGTCTCTTCTCTGGCTGAATGGACAAACCATCTTCTGTCTTGATCTAAATAATGATAGATCTTAATGCTAACAAAGGTAAGAGTTACAGTCAGGATTAAATGGCTTTGATTCCCAAAACCAGTTGAAGTGCCCTTGAGCAAGGCCCCCTACTGCCCCACGGGTGTGGCTACAGTGGTTGCCCACTGCTCCAGGTTTGTGTGCTCACTGCCTTGAACGGGTAAAAGGCAGAGAATAATTTCCTTTCAGGAAATTTTTAATTTTTAAAGAAAGGAGTGTAAAAAATAATGTGGCAATATGCTTCTTGATCCCAGACTTCAATGTTCAATCAATCTGAAGATACCAGTCCTGCCTTGCCACCTCAGAACCCTTCACCCCCCCCCCCCCTTTAAAAAACCTCCCTTTAAAGGATCCCCTATCAATTATCATCAGCCCTCAATCAAACAACTTAATCAACCTCATCAAAGCGCTATCACCGCCTTTTAAGGGCGAATGTTTTCTCGTTTGATCTACGCGTCTTCCATTACCTCCGATGTACTTCAGATGGGGAGGAAATAAAAAGAGACTGATTGGAAGCTTCAAGCGCTTAGCCAACTTTTTCACCATCAGGAGCCTGCGAGGCAGCGAAGGAGGGCTGCTAGAGCCACTCGTTCTTTTCCCCCTTTCAGGAGCGTGCGGCTAAAGCACAGGGTTGTAATGGTAACCATGTGGGCCATCTGTGTAGAGTTAGGGAAGTTGGGGGGTCTTCACTGAGTGGAGATCTTGATAACTGCTGATAAGAGTGCTTTTGTAATTTAATTAGATTGACTGGTACATGAGTTAACGGTTACACAATTATGGACAGACAGAAGAAGTGGACTACTGGGGACAGCTGAGTGGGTCTTTAGATACTGAAGAAAAGCATAAAGAAGAAAAGTTTAATACCTTTTCTATGATTAGAGCTCAGATGAACTCGATATGGAATAATCAACAAAGCATGTGGCCCAAATTGAAGTTATCAGCAAAGCAACTGAAGCATTTAACAATACAGACTAGAATATTTGACCTTATAGCTGAAGTGTGACCCTAGATTTTTCTCATTTTCGGAGTTGATTTATATATCAAAACAATCGCAAACTATATTTATGACCATTTTGTTTTTAGTACTGTGTAATATATGTAAATGACCTTCTGACTTGTTGCCTAGTGCCTCATTCAAAAAGCATATGTAATTCTAATGTGAATGGTAGGCTGAGAAGTAAAATAGAAAAGAGTATAAGCACATACAAAGTAACAAAATATGTTACAAAAATGATCAATTTATTATATATATACTTATATTATATATATACACTATATTGCCAAAAGTATTTGCTTATCTGCCTTTATGCGCATATGAACTTAAGTGACATCCCATTCTAGTCCATAGGGTTTAATACCCTTTGCAGTTATAACAGCTTCAATTCTTCTCTGCAAGCTTTCTACAAGGTTTAGGAGCGTGTTTATGATCATTTTGACCATTCTTTCAGCAGCACTTTTGTGAGGTCAGACATTGATGTTGGACGAGAAGGCCTGGCTCACAGTTTCCGCTCTAACTTCTCCCAAAGGTGTTCTATTGGGTTGAGGTCAGGACTCGGTGCAGGCTAGTCAAGTTTTTCCACACCAAACTCACTCACCCATTCACTGGTGTGCAGTCATGTTGGGATAGGGAGGGACTATCACCAAACATTACATGACATTTTTTACAAAGTTGGGAGCATGAAATTGTCCAAAATCTATTGGTATGCTGAAGCATTCAAAGTTCCTTTCACTGGAACGAAGGGGCTAAGCCAAGTTCATGAAAAAGAATCCTACACCATAATCCCCCCTCCACCAAACTTACACTTGGCACAATGGAAACAGATAAGTACTGATCTTCTGGCAATCGCCAAACCAGACTCATCCATCAGATTGTCAGAAGGAGAAGCGTGATTTGTCACTTCAGAGAACAAGTCATTTTGTGTGGCCGAATACTTTGTGGCTGAGGTTGCTGTTGTTCCCAATTACTTCCACTTTGTTATAATCCCACTGATAGTCGACTGTGGAATATTTAGTAGTGAGGAAATTTCACCACTGGACTTGTTGCACAGGTGGCTCATATCACAGTACCATGCAGGAATTCACTGAGCTCCTGAAAGTGACTCATTCTTTCACTAATGTGTGTAGAATCAGTCACTCTCTAGGTGCTTGAGGTTATACACCTATGGCCATGAAAGTGATTGGAACACCTGGATTTAATTATTTCATTAGTGCTTAACCATTAATGTCTAAACCTCTGACAACAAAAGTGAGTACACTCCTAAGTAAAAATGTCCAAATTGTTCCCAATTAGCCATTTTCCCTCCAATGTGATTCATTAGTGTTACAAAGTCTCTGGTGTGAATGGGGAGCATGTGTTTTAAATTTGGTGTTATTGTTCTCACACTCTCTCATACTGGTCACTGGATCGTCAACATGGAACCTCATGGCAAATAACTATTTGAGGATCTGAAAAAATTAATTCTTGCTCTTCATAAAGATGACCAAGGCTATAAGAAGATGCCCTGAAACTGAGCTGCAGCATGGTGCCCAAGACCATACAGCAGATTTACAGGAAAGGTTCCACTCAGAACAGACCTCACAATGGTCGACCAAAGAAGTTGAGTGCATGTGCAAGACTAAGACAAGCAGGCTAAGGACATGGATTACTGGAACCATGTCCTGTGGTCTAATGAGGCCAAGATAAGCTTATTTGGTTCAGATGGTGTCAAGGGTGTGAGGAGTACAAAGACAAGTGTGTCTTGCCTACAGTCAAGCATGGTGGTGGGAGTGTCATGGTTTGGAGCTGCACGAGTGCTGTGAAGCTACAGTTCATTGAAGGGAACTATAAATGCCAACATGTACCGTGACATACTGAAGCAGAGCATGACCCCCTCCCTTCAGAAAGAGCAGTATTCCAGCATCATAACCCCCTAAACTCACCTCCAAGGCGACCACTGCCTTGCTAAAGGAACTGAGGGTAAAGGTGCTGGACTGGCCAAGCATGTGTCCAGACCTAAACCCTATTGAGCATCTTTGGGGCCTCCTCAAACGGAATGGAAAGTAATGGTGACCACACAAAATATTGCCACAATTTGGACATTTTTTCACTTTTCACTTTTGTTGCCAGCGGTTTAGACATTAAAGAGTTATTTTGAGGGAACAGCAAATCTACACTGTTATACAAGCTGTACACTGACTACTTTACATTGTATCAAAGTGTCAGATCTTCAGTCCTGTGCCATTAAAAGATATTTTTGAAAATGTGTGAGTGTACTTACTTTTGTGAGAACCTACCTAAAATAAAAACAAAAATTGAACATTGAATATTGAATAGAATATTGGATTTTTTATTTAAAAAACCCCTTCCTGCCTATTTTCACATGGCTAAGCGACTTTGAGCGGTTTTCCCTGCTGCTGGCCGAAACGTGTGCCAAGAAGGACACCATGATGAACTTGTCGGATCTATGTTATTGCTAAGAGACCACTCGTAGAGGCCAAAAACCCCTTCTTTCCTTCCTTCCTTCCATCCTTCCTTCCTTCCGACTGGTCTCGGAACAGAGACGCGGCCCAAGCTGCGGTGAATTAACGAAATGAGGAGCGGAAAATTGCACTTTTAATTTTTTGACCTTGTTCCATTTCCTGCCGTAATGTCCAAAGCGCCATGGGAGCAGCAGTGGCCCTTTGTTGGTATGACTTTTATAGACAACGCTCAGCCGTGTAAACCTTCAGTCTCAATAGAGCCCTGCACAATAAACATTCTGTTTTTGCTTTGGATTTGGGTTTGGGATCAATCCGTCAGGGTTTCCTCTAATCACAGGGTATCTGGGGACTGAAAGGGAGAAGTAGCTGACACGAAATAAAAACAACTGCAGCTCCAACGCGGAGACGCTGGCAGCCATTCGGACCTTAAATAAATGGGCTTTTTACGTGGTGTTACAGCACGGTTTTTATACACACTGTCAGAGCATGATGGCCTCTTGCAGAGGAGAGTTTAACAGAGGACAAAGACTCACAGGCTGAAGCTTGTTTGCGTGTTTTTGTGTTGTTTCTTGTTTTTTTTGGTCTGCACTCATTTCTAAGCATTGTAAGGAACTAAGCCAGATCGTCAGGAGCCCATACACTGCAAGTTCCATTTTATTTTTCCTCCCTAAGGTCCACTTATAAGTCCACACGCTGTCCATAAATGATATCTGTTCTGATTGGCTGCTTTCATTCAAAAACAGCAAGAAACCCGCCTTTCAACCGCGCATGAAGCGTCAGTGCTGTGGGCAGAACTGGATGCACTTACTAAATGCACAGGAATGTGTCGTCCATAAACAGGCTGGTTTTACAGTGTAGACTAGATGGACTAAGGAGTGGACAGTGTATTAGTAGATGCTGTGTAATTTAAATTAGCAATTTAATTAGAAATTAACCTTCTGGTTTATGTAGATTCAGTTTATTGTGGGTGAACCCACAGCCAATCAAGGGGGTTTGCCTGCTTTTTGTCATATGAGGGATAGGCTCTAGCTTCCAGGCAGACATAACCCCCGACACACACACACACACACAGATACCTGATTCAGAATGAAAGCTGGATGGATGGATGAATGGATGGATGGATAAATCAATGACAGGATTGATGAATGACTGACTGAATGAATGAATGGATGGATGAAGGAATGAAAGGATATATGAATGAATGAATGACTGATGGACTGCATTAATGGATTAATTGATTAAAGAAAAGAGATGGCTAAATGAATAAATGAAGAAATGCATGAATGTATGGATGGATGGATGGATGGGTGGATGGATGGATGGATGAATGGCTGAATAAATTGATGGATGTAGGAATGAAAAAAATGATATATTAACGAATGAATGAATGAATGAATTGATTAAAGGATAGATAGATGTCTAAATGAATAAATAAAGAAATGCATGAATGGATGGATAAATGGATGGACGGATGGATGGACAGATGGATGGATGGATGAACAGTTAAATAAAGGAATTGATTAACGGTGGATAGATGAATGGACAGATTGATGGATGGATGAATGGTTGAATAAAGAAATTGGATGGACGGATGAATGGATGGACAGATGGATGGATGAACGGTTGAATAAAGAAATTGGATAGATGGATGGATGGATGGATGGATGAATGGATGGACAGATGGATGGATGAATGGTTGAATAAAGGAATTGAATGGACGGATGGATGGATGAATGGATGGACAGATGGATGGAAGAACGGTTGAATAAAGGAATTGGATAGATGGATGGATGGATGAATGAATGGATATATTTCTCTTTGAAAATAAATAAAAGGTGCCTCTTAATAATCACGGGCATTTTCACTCCACATCGAAACCACTTGGACAGTAAATACCAGTCGGCTCTGCTAGGGCTTTTTTTTTCCCAGAGTGCATTTCAGAACATCAGGTGACATGGATGGCAGAGCTGCCTACACACTGTATAACCCTATGGGGCAGCTTCCACCATGGACTTCCAGTGTGATCATTAAGAACAACTACTCTCGGCCTTGGGCCATGTGTGTTTACACAGATATCGCTGAAGCCTCCAGAGAAGATACAACTGTGTCACTGAGTCCAGTCACATGTGATTCAAACGGAGCACATTCAGGCCCTGGAGGATATTTTGGAAGCTCCATCGTAGGGGAACAACCCTGTGTTGTTTTCTTTACGCTTCGTTCTCTCTTTTTTTCAGAGCACTTTGTCACAAACAAGACCAAACTCTTGTACTCATGTGCACCAAAGATTTGGATCAGAGCGAAATCCACGCTGACTGTCCCGTGTTGGAGTCTGGAGGTGGGCCAGTTGTGGATCAAGCCCCCAGAGGGCTTTGCCTAAAATAATACAGATGTGTTTGATATTCTGTTTGTTACAGAGCAGAACAAAACAGACTTTTTTCCAATGTGGGAATCTGAGGGAAAAACCCTTCTCTTCTTTTCCTTCTCACTGAGGCAGGCTGTCCGCTCGCAAAGTCACGCAGTCCAACTTTGGATTGGGAAAGTTATCTCGGTTCCCTAGATAATAACCTGTACACTCCCGCCCGTGACTCGCCATTGTTTTCGCCGTTAATGAAGCGCAATTTAAGGCAGATAACCTACGGGGACCTCGTTTAGAGGAGGTGAATTGACCACAGAGTAATTGCGAGTTTATCGCTGACCTCCCCGATAGCCCGACGGTTTCGATATCAAACATCATTGTCCTTGTCTGATGGACTGTTCTGTCTCTTTATTTGCCAACGTAATGACTTGCCGTTTCAATGAATAAAACCAAATTGTGAAATTACATTGATAGGCATCTGTTCTTATTATGGGCCATTCACAAAACATCTACGAGGGGAGATCTTAAAAAACATACATCAAACAGATGAATAGACATTGTCGTGCATAATGAATTACACTTAATCTCAGAGGGCTTCATAATATAACGGGATTCAGAATATAAAGATTGCTAACACTGAAGGATAATAAGGGGAAAGATTTGACTGTAAATGTGGAAGATGTTCATTAATGTTAGTTTTTTTACAGTATGGTTCAGATGTCTGCTTTTTCTCAGAACAACTTGTACTTAAAGAGGCCGATTTATTGACATTTCCACATGATTCTCTTAGTAAGATGCTCCGCTCGTGTGTTATATGCTAGTTTGGAGGTTTAAGAGTCTTCTGTGTGATTGGACAAGACAAGCTTTAATTTCCTGCATACATCAGTGAGCCTTGGGTGCCCAGGACCCTGTCACCGAATCACCAGTTGTCCTTTCATAGGAGGTACTAACTGCTGTAGATCTGTATTGATGCTCTACTCAAAACGGTTTTGTCAAAGTGGTTTAGATTCCTACGCTCCTGCTTCCAGCACATCAGTTCCAAGAACTGACTGTTCACTGACAGTGGTGAGAATGTTATGGCTGATCAGTGTATACAGTGTTACTCTAGTGTATGCACTATAAGTGGAACTACTGCAGTCTGCATATCAGTCTGTCTGTATATCTGTCCATTTGTTTGTCTGTCTACCTCTCTATCTACAGGTGGTCCTTGTGTTCCCCCAGTGTCAGCAAAGTTGGAAACTTTATTATGGCTCCAAACGTAAGGCAACTCTACAGTGAAGGTCGGGAAGTGTTTCACTTCATTACTGCTGTGGATGTGTTCTGTGTGTTTATTATATACCCGCACTCTCAATGCTAACGAACTACGACTCCGCCTCTTTTCCATCCATATTACCCACCTGTTTTCTCACACCTGACACTACATAGACCACAATGCATTGCTCTCCATCCCACAAAAAACGCCTATGAGACTCGTGTTAGCAAAATGCTTCTCATTCATGTTTAAGAAATATATGGCATCATTACATTCATGAGTTCCGACTTTGGAACGTTTGGAGGAACAAAACCCTGATACATAGATAGACAGACAGACAGACAGACAGACAGACAGACAGACAGGCATAAATACTGCATCGCCTAAACACTGCACCACCTAAACACACCACCACATAAACACTCCACCACATAAATACTGCACCGCCTAAACACTGCAACGTCTAAACACTGCACCACCTAAACACACCACCACATAAACACTCCACCACATAAATACTGCAACGTCTAAACACTTCACCACATAAACACTTCACCACATAAACACTCCACCACATAAACACTCCACCACATAAACACTGCATCGCCTAAACACTGTACCGCCTAAACACTCCACCACATAAATACTGCATCACCTAAACACTGCACCGCCTAAACACTCCACCGCATAAATACTGCGCCGCCTAAACACGACAACGTCTAAACACTGCACCACATAAACACTCCACAACATAAACACTGCACCACATAAATACTCCACCACATAAATACTGCATAGCCTAAACACTGCACCACCTAAACACACCACCACATAAACCCTCCACCTCATAAATACTGAACCGCCTAAACACGACAACGTCTAAACACTGCACCACATAAACACACCACCACATAAACACTGCACCACATAAATACTGCACCACCTAAACACTGCAACATCTAAACACTGCACCACATAAATACTGCACCGCCTAAACACTGCAACGTCTAAATACTGCGCCACATAAACACTCCACCACATAAATACTGCACCACCTATACACTGCAACGTCTAAACACTGCACCACATAAACACTCCACCACATAAATACTGCACCGCCTAAACACTGCAACGTCTAAACACTGCACCACA
>JBBIGC010000002.1:3457255-3472320 GCA_037576955.1 Lepidarchus adonis
ACCCCAGTCTATAAATACAATCACTAGCGTCCTACCCCTAGTCAACAAATACAATTGCTATCACCATTACCCCAGTCTATAAATACAATCACTAGCGTCCTACCCCTAGTCAACAAATACAATTGCTATCACCATTACCCCAGTCTATAAATACAATCACTAGCGTCCTACCCCTAGTCAACAAATACAATTGCTACCCAACCAACTGCTTTCCAGCGATTGACAACTACAGGTGCCCTTACAGATACCCCCCACTAAGCAAATCTCAATTTAACCCCTGGGCGTGAAAGCCAGTAATCTATTGCTCCATTAATAAGACTATAATAAAAAAACTATTTTACAGAGGCTTTGTTAGCATCTAAAGAAAAGTTCCTAATATGTATCAAAACATGATTCCACACAATGCTTCAATGGGTGCCATAGTGGTGCAGTGGTTATCGCACCACAATTAGGTCCTGGGTTCTCTCCCCGGTTCTGTGTGGAGTGTATAAGCTCTCCCTGTGTTTCCTCCAGTTTGCTCCACTTTAATTTGGACATGTGTTTAATGCCATCTGCTTACATAATCCTCAGAAAAACTGACAATATTCAGAAATATTGTAGTATTCCTTTCTTAAGATGTTATCATACCTGTGTATGTGTTTTGATGTAGGGAACCTTCAAATAAAGGGTTACTATGATGCACAAAGTGATGAATTAGGTGATAATTCTGTAGTTATTTTAGTGACACCACAACTAACTAGCTAACTAACTCCTTTGGGCAACTATCAGTGCTCCTGTAGTGGGACCGTACCTTGGTCAACGGTACCTCAGTGTGCTGGGCTGAGACATTCAGATCCCAATGGCGATGTCCTAATCACTAGGCCACCACTGCCCTTTAAAACACATGGAAACTGCCGATCCATAGAGCAAGAGCTTGTTCCCTCCAGCTAGGATAATCAGAACATGATGCCAGGGATTAGCAACCTGGCCACCTCCAACCACCACCACCCCCAGAAATGAACTCAGGTGAACTTTCCCTGCTGTCCCCAAGGTCGCCTCTGGCAATGTGTTGTGATCACAATGATGCCGCTGAAGCTTCGCTGTTCACGACACGGTGGCTTGCTCCATCAGCCTCGAGGGAGGAAGCGCTAGCCCCCTTTGCCGAGACGAAACCCTCGGCAAATGGCAGCCGCTGCATTCGCTCTCATGTCGCACATTATCAGCTAATCACCTAATTAAAGTAATCTCTGCATAAATTGCTTCTTAATTACAACCAGCCAACAATGGGCTGCACCGAGGGAGGGTTTCCCCCTGTAATCAACAGCAAATGATCCGGCAGCACCACGGTGTATAATTACATCCAAGCGTGGACCCCATACAATGCACCGGATATGAGCCTTAATAAACCATCCACTTGGGGCCGTGGACTACACTGTATGTCTGGTCCATCGACAATGACAGTGCCTGTATAGTACATGGCCAGAGAAGAGAGTACACTGCAGCTGTTGTGTACGACTTGCGCTCAAAAGACAACATCTGGTGCTGCTAGCAACTGGGTCGCTAACAGGCTAATCTGTTTAACAGACTTTTTCTGATTTCCTCATGGGGTTTGTGCTTTTTGTTCAGTAAACAAGTAATCAAAATCTACTCAATCTACAAATGTGATTGTGATCTACAAACGTGAGCTAGCCTACTTGCTATCTGTATGCTAAGAGCTAAATCCCTATAAAGCCATACTGCAACCCCCACCCAGCAACAATGGGAACATCAGCCTCATTTCCTCACATAAGTGACCAGCATGCTTTTATTCTATAAGCATAGCCTTACAGATAAGCGTATGGAATAGCAGTTAGTGATACCAGGCACTTATTTCATAAATGATAACTGCATTTATGAGGTAAGTGCATGGTTATAACGCCTAGTAACAAGGGGCCTGCAGAGCAGTTGGAAAGCGGCAGCTGGTAAATCCTTTATTTATTCGAATGTTTCTCAGATACAGATCATGAGTTGATTTGAATATTAAAGTACTAGAGAAACTGATAAATTATCAGCTAAAATTCAACAAGGCATACTAAAGTAGGGGCTGGGCCTAATAATAATAATAATTATTATTATTATGTTAAATGGGTTTCCATGATTGTTATACATTTTTAAATTAAATCTTTAAGATATGTCATATGAAAAGTGCATCCCATTACACTTGGAATTGAGTGTAAACAAGCAAATATTTCTTATATTCTTTAATATAGCATCTACAGACAAAAGGCATATTTTTAACAAAATGTAGTAGTAAATTTGTCAATAATATATTAATTTAAAGTATCAACAGATATGCCTGGTCTTTGCTTGTGTGTTCTTTAGCAAACTGTAATCTTGCTCAAATGTTCTTTTTGGATAACAAAGATTTCTGTCTAGATGTTGGGTTTAACACTACTCTACTGGGGTGTGGATTTCTTGAAATAATTGTAGTATTTAGTATTTTTTAGTATTTAAATCTTATAAATTCTGATCAAAATTTAAGAAAAATAATTTAAATAAGAGGTGATATCTAGTCGGGCAATCATTTTCCATTACCCCATTTAATATTAAAGTGATTGGCTAAATGAACAGGGAAAGCAGACTTGTAATTAAAATAAAATGAGATTTAAAAAGGTTTTTAAAAGAAATGTTTAAAAAAAAAAAACCCCAGAGGCTATATGTGGGGAAAAGCATAGAAAAATGTGATGAATGACATGTCTGGAACATACTAAAATGTTTTTAAAAGGGTCGAACAGAAGTATCCCTACTGTCAAGCAGAATGTTTTATGTTTTATTATAATTGGAATTGCTGAGCTTTAGGGATTTCTTGCAGAATTGCTCAGATCCTGACGCAGCAAAGCATCTCCACACCATCACACTACCACCACCATGTTTAACTGCTAATATGATGTTCTTAATGTAGAAAGCGTCATTAGCTTTATACCAGATATAATGTGACCCCTGCAATAGACTGGCCTCCTGTCCACGGTGAACCCTGCCTCGGCCCGTAGTCATGTGGGATCGGCTCCAGCTTCCCCACAACCCAAAATGAATAAAGCGGTTTGGAAAATTAATGCATTAAAGGATAATGTGACACAGGACATTATTCCAAATGGGTTTAGGGTGGTTAAAGAATTATTAATTCCTTTGTATGTTTATTTGTTTGTGTGTTCATTTGTTTGCAAATCTGGTGCTGCTAGCGACAGGGTCGCTAACAGGCTAATCTGTTTAACAGACTTTTTCTGATTTCCTCATGGGGTTTGTGCTTTTTGTTCAGTAAACAAATAATCAAAATCTACTCAATCTACAAATGTGATTGTGATCTACAAATGTGAGCTAGCCTACTTGCTATCTGTATGCTAATAAAGCCATACTGCATACTGTGTTCATTTGTTTGCAAATTTGTAATAAGACTTTGCATTGATTGGTTAGCAGTGGTTTTGACTTTGCTACTCTGCTACAAATGCCATTTTTGATCAGTTTCTTCCTAATGGCAGAATCATGAACACTGACCTTAGCTTAGGTGCAGTTCCTTGTTTCTGGGTTCTTTCAGACTTCCTTTCTTGAAGGAATTCCACTAGTCCAGCTACTTCTGGACTATAGGTTAGGACCTTGATCTTCTGAACATTGGGTTGCAGGTTCAAGTCCAAGCCCAGGCACCATCGAAGTACCATTTAGCATGGTGCCATCCTGCTCCTTCTGCTATCGCTGTGTGGATGGATCAAATGCAGAGGCCATGTTTTGTAGTGGTGCTTTGTGTGTTCACAATGACGAATAATCACTTTCACTTTTTGGGAAGATTAAGCATTGTCCAGAAACTTCAAAAAAGGTTTGCAATCCTTCCCAGCTTGGTAGCATTTATTTTTAATGCACCTTAAATAAGAAATCGTCTAATTCTGTGATACCATGATGTATTGTAAAACCCAGTAATATCCAGGTAACAAAAGATCTTGGTCAGACTAATGTCCTTGTATGTTTTACATGTCTTGAACTTTCTTTACTTTATTCTCTGATATGAATCCTTAATACATCTTGGCTGATATCATGGGAGGGGGGGCACTGTATTTCATTTTTGTTCTGTTTTTTCCCCACTCCCACACTGCCTGACCTCACACTGATAGATTCTCTTTCTGCTCTCGCTGCGAACACTTGTGGGAATATCGCTTTCACAAGCGGTAGCTCCATCTGCTCTGCATTCGACTTGTGCAAAATGACAGCATCTTCAGTAAGAAAAATAACAAAACGGGTCTGAGGGTAGAAAAGTGCTGAAATCTAAAATATCCTTTGTAGGGTGTCACTCTGCATATTTAGTGTACAGAGTCATCCTTTCATTCCTTGACTATCTTTTCTGTCATTCTACTCATCTCCAGCAAACAGACAAAATGAGAGGATTGCATCCAGGTTAGCGCGAAACTGCGCCGCCAATGGGCCACGCATCGGGGGGGCGCAGCTGAGCTTTCGCGTACCGAAAACAAAACGTGACCCTACAATCTAAAACCCAAGGTGGCGTGCGCACAATGCCACTTCTGAAAAGGACGGGCTTTTATTTACAGCCCTGGTTTTCTCCATGCAAGCCGAGCACAAAAGCACGACAAGGGGCAGCAACACAGCAGCCGGCGCCATTAACACATAGGCTTTTGATAAGCAGGGTCCGCGCAGCAGGTCAGGCCCAGGCAAAGGCCCTGGCACGGCCTTAAAGGAATATTTAAGAATAAAATTACATTTACACAGTCGCACACTAACCCTAAATGGCATCGATCAAACCCCAAAGTTTGCACAGAGCAGCTGCAGTGCTCATGGAGCTCAAAAGAAGCAGATCAGGGTAGAACTGATGCAAACTACTAACCTATCATTTTTTAGCGATACCATGATGTTTTTTCTCCTTTTCTCTTGATCACTCTCCGGTGTCGACCAGAGGAGGATGGGTTCCCCTTCTGAGCCTTGGTTTCTCTCAAGGTTTCTTCCTATACAGTAATGAGGAAGTTTTTCTTGCCTTTGTTGGCTTTGGCTCATTGGGGCTCGAACCCGGATTCTATAAACTCTGCAAAGCTGCTTTGTGACAATGTCATTTGTAAAAAGCGCTGTATAAATAACATTGACTTGACCAAACAGCCCTAACATTTACACCACCTGCCTAATATTGTGTAGGTCCCCCTCACGCTGTTAGCATTAGCTTATTGTGCAACAGGAGCTTCTTGTTGGGATCAGACCAAATATACATCAGTATATCTTCTAATAATTGTCCGTCTCTTATTGATGCCCGTTTTCAATAAATGCCGGGTTTGAAGAGATGTTGCGACACACACACACCCCACCCCAACTTTCACGAGCACGCGACTTTGAGCTTTCACTTTCTACTTCTGTGTTTTAACAGAATTTATTCCCTAACATTTAAAACAAACCTCTGATTTCTGAAGACAGTTATATGAGTTATTTAACGTGTGTAATTACTCATTTCTGTTGCGATATCTGAGGGTTATTGACAGATATTAAGTGGCTGATTTATAGGCGTGGCGTCATAGTTAGTGAAAAGTGGGACTAAATTCCCAGGGATCCAAGGGCCCCTGAGGAGTGAAATGTAATAAGTTTTGTTGTAGGTAGCTTCCGAGGGCCCATGACCACTGCTTGTGCATAGGGCCCAGAATTTGATGCTACGCCCCTGTTTATAGGTATGTGTTATACCTGCTTATTAATGCTTTAAAGTCATATATAATCTAATAAACCATTTATAAGCTATTTATGAAGCATTTATGAACTCTTTATAAGGGAACTCCTATTGTAAAGTGGTAAGTGTGTGCAGCCACTGTGTCTGGGTTTATCAGTTATGCCTGTGACAAGAGCGAAATTGTGCAAATATAATTTATCAGCAAACTGTTCTTTTAAACGAGTTGTATCTCAATGTAAAGACGCTGAAAGGGGCTCCCAGGGTCAAGGCACAAAGGGGCCTGTCCGTCATAGGGGCCCACGGCTGCCACCCAGCCGCTTCTTTGGCAGCTGTCACCCTGGATGTCTTGCCGTGTTTAGCGCAGAAACAAAAGCAGCGAACAAAAAGGATTTGAATAAGTACACATCCAAACAGGATTGTACTGGCTTCAGTCTGTGTATTGGAGGGAGCTGATCTTGGAACGATATTGAGATGCAAAAAGAGGAAGGAATGAAGGTGTGAGGAAATATTGTATCCTTGGTAACAGGCGAGATATGAGGGAGGGATAGCACTGGTTTGATAAGATCGCACAGCAGTTAACGGCTGGTTTACAGCTACAACAATCTCTTTTTGGTGTCTTGCAGTAACAACCACTTCAAAAAATATGGACAGGAAGACAAGAAATGACAGTCAGTAAGTCACAGATTCCTACATGGGGTCATTTCCACATCTCTAGAGGCTCCATTTTATCACCAATATAGCAACTTTACCAGAAAAGCATAAAATCGCCTCAACGTATAATTGGGGTTCATGTCATTTGGGTTTGTAAGTGAATAGAACGATCTCTGCTGATCCATTCATTAATTTCTTTATTCATTTTGGGTCATGGGGAAGCTGGAGCCAGTCCCAGCTGAGTACAGGCAGAAGGCAGGGTTCACCCTGGACAGGAGGCCAACCCATCCCGGTCTGCATTCACCATGAAACTTTGACACAAAGTAGCAAAGTGTTTTCAAATTCTGTAAAACAGAGATACAAGGTTTTGTTCCTGAACTGAATTTTTCACTAAAACTACTTTCTGGCTTCATGTTGCCAGACTCAATACCAAGAGTAATAATCATAACCCTGATATGTTCACACACTACACCTATACATCTCCTTGCTCCTGTTACATTTGCCTACATTATAAAAAAAAAACATTACATAAATGTTTATACAGAAATATATATATAATATAATATGTTGCTTAATAAGAGCGTCTGTCTAACTAATGCACGTTTTCAGTCCCTTTAGTCTGTGAAAATAATTGCACCAGAATTTATTCCAATTATATTTTCAAGCTGCAAACACCCTGTCCAACTCCTGGCTTTTAATTTAATATTTTGTGTTCAAAAAAAATACAAAAAACACAGTACCTGCCCCCAAGCACTTAGTATACACAACTTTTTCTGCCTGAGGCCACGATAGCTACACTTTACCTTGAAATGGGATCATTGAAACACCTCAGAAATCTTCTTACTTTCACACTGTGTAAATTCACTTATTGCTTAGCCATCGTCTTCCATGAGTCATCATTATAGGTCAAGGAAATCCTACCTTCACAATATACTCAATTTCGTTACCTAAATACGTATATTGATGCGCATGTGAAATATGTAAGATGTTGCTCATGATGTATTTTCATGATCCAAATGTTCTGAAGATCATAGAACAGAATGTATCTTGTTCCATTGTGGTTTCTGTTGTTTCTTTGTTTCTTCTAAACTGATGGTCATTGTGAGTACATAGCCCTGTTACTAAAATTATAGCCTTAAAGTAAATGATTTTATCATTAAAATGTCATTAATGTCCTCATGCCATTAGTCTGGAGGCTATTTGACCACATATTGAGTGTTTGCAAAACACTTCGCTCATGTCAGTCACTTTCAATAAGAGAGATTATCTGTTATAAGACGTAATTTTGAAGAAATATTGGCTATTAACAGTTGTTGTACATTGTTGATGACTGTTTTACCAGGAAATAAGTGTACACTGTATAAGATTGCAGAGCCTTCAAAATAACTCTGGAATTCTGTTTTATGAGAAAAAATATGGTCAACACACTCAATAATGCCCTAAACTCCAAATAGGCATCTGTTTTAGATTCTCAAGAATGAAATTCTGTACAATAATACCCAGGATTAGACTGTTTTAGTCATAATTGTTCTTATTCCATAATATTACCAAATTATCAAAGTTTGGTAACAATTCTAAACATCTACGCTCAGATTCAGGACTGGTTTCAACATATCTGCATCAACTTGCCCTCACCATTTCTGCTTCCCTTCTCTAGTCAAGGCCGGTTCATAGCCACTAGCTACATCTTCTCAATGACCTTTATAAAATGGCCGCCAACACAACGTCGCTGGACAGCTCCACCCACTCAAAAGAGATTTTGTTACATCAGTGCAGAAGAAGGAACTTTGTGCTACACCAGCTCTTTGGTTGGACTCAATCAGGTTTGCTAATCTCCGCTCTCCCATATACATCAGCAAGCCTTGGGTGCCGGTTCACCAGTTGGATCACTTTTGTTAGGTACTATCCACTGCATACTGGGAACCCCCCACAGGACTGTTCTGGAGATGGTCTGGCCCAAGTATGTAGTCACAGTTTGGCCCTCAGATCTCCACACAACTCCTCGACTTCAAGAAATGACTGTTCACTTCCTGCCACCCCTTGACAGTTGCGACTGTAACAATATAACAAGATAATCACTGTTGGTCACTTCAGAGGTTTTACTGCTGGTGTCCAGACATTGAAAGCAGTTGCACCCTACCATCTACATGGTTGTCTAAACTGAATACAGTGTACCACTACCATTGTCATTGGGAATTTACAGACAACAGCAGACAACACCCCCGGTTTTCCCCGGTTTCTCCAGTTTCCTCCCACTGTCCGAAGGCTTTAGGTTGACTGGCTACTCTAAATTGCCCATAGGTGTGAGTGTGTGTGAATGGTTGTCTGTCTCTGAATTTCCCTGGGTTGGGTTGACATTCTGGCCAGGGTGAATCCTGCTTTGGTCTGTAGTCGACTGGGATTGGCTCCAGCTTCCCCGCAACCTAAGATGGATAAGCGATTTCGAATTAATGAATTAATTGATTTCTTTTCTGGTGCCTCTATACTCTACACTGTTTTTCAGGAGAAAACCACTTTTCCACATGATGTCATGGAGCATTAGCAAAATTAGCAAAACTCATTATTTCTGTTGTTCATTAGTTTTGTTAGTCACTAATCTTTCAACATGGCAGAATCGGGACAGAACTCCCCTACATAGATGTGAACAGTGGTGGCCTTGGGGTTATGAGCTTGCTCTTGTGATCAGAAGGTTGCAGGTACATGTCCTAAACCAGGAGGTACCATCTCACCACACCTCCATGTCGACAGCTGCCTGCTGCTCCATGTGTGGATGGGTTAAATGCAGAGATAACATTTTATTGTGATGCACATTTTACGATGAGGTGTGTTCCCAACGACAAATGGTCACTTGATGATACTTAGAGCACTTCACTCCATGTTAAAATAATCTCATGTTAATTGCTCTTATGTCTGAGAAACACATGGAAGCTCCGGCTAAACCAAGTGCTGAAAGCCAATGTAACGAGAGATTTGTAGAGTTGTAAACTGTGATCTTTTTCGGCCTCAGCATTTCGTATTTCGAGACACGCGTCTCAAAATACCTCACATCCAGTATATCTCCATGTATGGTGCACCATATATCATTCTTTACTGGGGAACGGTAGTGCTCTGGGCTTTCGCCTCAGGTTTCATTTGCATTTCTGATCATGATCTTATCATTCAGAGATCCGCCGACGCCACCTCTTCTACGGGACGGCCAGCTTTTGATCTCTGTGCTCGAGAAGAATCTGATAGGGGTCCCTCGTTAAAAGGCGGGCAAGAGATGGGCATGACGAAAGGCTGCCACGGTACGGGTATTTGCATGCGACATATAGAGCTGTCAGTGGACAAGTCTGGATAAAGCTATGTGGAAATCTGAAGTCTTCATCATGGCTGTCGATGCTGCTGGAAGTGTGAGCATGAGATATTTCATGGGAAAGATTGCTTTATGCCTTGACAAGAGGAAGCAATGCTATTTTTACAAGCACCACCACCACCTCCACCCCAAAATCTGATTTACTCAATGTTTTCCAAAAGCTAGCATAGCTAATGCTAGCATAGATCTCAGACATTACATTACCACTGAAACCTTGTTGAGTTGAGAGATAAACTTAGATTTAGGTTTATGTCTGGACATAAGGCTTAAATATAGCTGCTGCTACTGCCAGCCATACTTTGTAAACTTTATACAGTGTCTTATGGTGTCAGACACCAAAGAATCAAGTGTGTGCTCATTTAGCTTAGAATCGCAATTAGCATAAAGCTAATTTAACACAGTGTTAATAAATGAGTATTACATCATACTTTGGAAGAGCTACAAAAAAACATAAAAATGGAGGAGGTGGTGGTAAAAAAAACCTTTTTTCCTTTTTTACCACCTCCTCCTCCATTTTTATGTTTTTTTGATGGAAAGATGGAAGATGGAAAAAGAAGAAGAATTTGCAAAGATGGGTCTGATTTACGTATAACCCAAGCTGTAGATTCAAACAGCCAAATTGTTCATTTATGTCATATGCACTATAACATCTGACATGCAGATGTTAAACCACATTGGTTCTAAACTTGACTCATTTTAAACTTGCAATATAGCCATAAAATTACACCCACTGACAGGTGAAGTGCATAAAACTGATGATCCCATTTCAGGGGTCCTGTCAAAGGGTGTATTGGCCAGATGTTGGGCCTTGTGATGGCTCAACATCTGGGTCAGAGCATCTTCAACACAGCAGGACTTGTGGGAATATCTACTAGACGTTTTAAATCATGTTATCACTCTAAAGTTTAATGTAAAAACATTTTTGATTTAATAAATGTGTCATTTTTTGATTCTGTATCCTACATTATCAGACTTGAACTGTTATTATTAACATTATTAACACTATTAATATTTATTTTATTTCTTTTAATCCATTGCATTAACACATTGCTAATGACAACTTGCTATCTGAGATGCCTCGTGTCAAATCCATGAGAAATTGTGTAAATATGTGTAAAATGATTTGTCATTTGATCAGTAGTGATGCAGTATATACAGTATGCAGACGGTGTTAACTTGGGGGGAAGTTTGAGGTTGAACTCAGTGTTGATTAAAGCAATTAACAAGTCATTTCTATTCATGGCACAGCTTTCGCACCCCAAAACTAGCTTGCAAAAAAAGAAATGTGTGCCTGAATTTCCTGTAGCAACTGCTTAGCGATGTTGCTGTGACTGTTAACACAGAGGTGCCAATGTTGCATTGTCTTATGACCAGCTTATCAAAACATTAGCTTCTTTGCCAGAAAACAAATGAACCGCTGATTAATTCCACAACGGAAAATTTTTCGTTCTTGGCAGTGAACTTTGCATTGATGTCCCTTGGCAAATCACATTATTCACAACTCGTGACTCATTATTCAAAAGCACCACCAGGCAGATAAGCAATTAAAATGCACCTTAAAGTTTGTCTGCTGTGTTTCCACAGTTCCAATTGCAAAGCAGTATTTGAAGTTCCCAAGCATCCACCTCCTCTAAACTTGCTGCACAACTGAAGTGATTTTCCTTGGAACTGTGAGGACTGTTGAAATATTTATTTCCCAAATACATGCAGAATGGCTATAAAATCATGCTCAGAAACTGTATAGGAGGCAAAAACAAAAAAATACTTGTGTGTTAATTAGCCTGAGTGGCTAATTGCAGTGCAGTTGTTAATCATCATAATTCAAATTGTAATTCTTAATTTGTTCTTGTAAATTGCTCTTCTATAATAATGACAGGTGTTACATTTTTATTTATTTTGCCTAGGCCTTACACTGGCTTCCAGTCAGGTGCAGAATTGAGTTCAAAGTCTGGCTCATTTTATATAAATCACTGAATGGTTTGGGCCATGAATATGTCTCTATGATGCTTGAAGAACATCAGCCTGAAAGATCTCTTAGATAAACAGGAGCTTCTCAGATAGTGAAGCCCAGAGCTGTAACTAAACAGGGTGAAATGGCATTTAGTCATTATGCTGCCCCCTGCTGGAACCAGATCTGCATAGAGATCAGAACGACCCAAACATTGCTAGATATAAAAAGAAGCTAAATTTGCTTTATTTTCCAAAAATTTTAGTTAAATACAAGATCTAAACTTTTATCTTCTTTTAGAATGCACTTTGTATTGTCTTACTTTAATAAAGTCAGTGCTTATTTGTCATTGTGAACACAGCACAGCAATCTTCCAAACTTTACACACTGCCCCTGTTTATTTTAAATATGACACTTATTTCTAATCATTTAATTTTATTATTTCACTTTAAATTATTCTTTTATAAAGCACAATGAATAACCTCTGTGTATAATAATGTGATTTATACATAAATAAACTTGCCTTGCCTTGCCTACCTTAGCCTAGCCTAGCCTAGCCTAGCCTAGCCTTGCATTTCATTGCTTTGCCTTGCCTTGCCTTGCCTTGCCTAGCCTAGCCTAGCCTAGCCTAGCCTAGCCTAGCCTAGCCTAGCCTAACCTAACCTAACCTAGCCTAGCCTAACCTAGCCTTGCCTTACTTTGCCTACTAATTTTGTTGTGATTGCTCTTCCATTGGTTTTCACCTTCAGGAGCTGGCCAGAAAGCCTGTATCACATTAAATCACCAACATATAATCAGCCTCCCCACACTAGGATAATCACCCCAACCAACAAATATAATGCAGATATATGCACTGGATATACATTTAACAACAAAAACCAACATGTCTGATCTGTTTGTTTCTCCCTGTTGTACATTTAGAATAACTGTAACCTGAACTGCCTGTTTAATCCAAAGGGATCACATGTTTTTAGTACAGAAGTTCACACATGTGATCCTCAGGGGCATAACATAAAACAAGAAAATGTGCGATATGGTGCCTTTAATATATTTAATGCACATCTGATTAAGGCATTATATCAGACAGGACATTTGATACAGCTTATGTCAATGATCTACTGCTGCCATGTTGATTTCTGTCATTTAGAGATCACATCTGGAAAGGTGTGCAGATTTGTAGATGTGTCACCATTCAAGAATGTGCTGGTGACTGACCGCACCATCCATAATGTAGAAAAAATAGTCTTTACACACCGTGAAGTAACCAGAGAGCTTCTTTGGAACTCTGTCAAACGGAGTCATCTTCTTTGGCTCTGGATTTCAAGGGGCATCGCTTTGATATGCTACATATGATTTAGATCCAGTCAGGGCGCACTGTCACACTGCTGGCACAACAGCAATCTGGCAGATAGATCCGATGTTCAACAGGGTGCAGGGGAAGGTGTAGTGTGGGGGGAGGGGGTAACAACAGAGAGAGAAAAGCTGGGACGTGAGAAATAGCTCAAAAGTGGGCCTTGATCGATGAGCCAGGATTAAAGGCGTTCAGATGCCGGCCACGCTTGAGAGAGACATCAAGGGGAGCTTGCCAGGACTGGTTTTAGGGCCTGTGTTTCGTCTGTTGAAGCTGATTGGGTAAACGGGGTCAGTTGAGGATACAGCAGTATGGGAATGGGGTGTTAGTCTACTACAGTTAAGCTTATTACATCAGCCCAAATTGATCCTAGGTCCTGCCCCACTGATCAATGAAATGGAGCAACAGGTGGTTGGAAAAAGTGCATATGTAAGAAAAAGGTTACGGTCAAGTCTGAACTAGTCTTCACATTTTGGAGTAATATAAAAGGTGAACTACACCCCTACAGATTTATCTAGAACAAGAGATAAGGGTTACGATTTTAGAATTATAGCTTTAATTGTGGTACTGTTTAAATTATTTAATCACATTGTTATTAATAAGTCATTACAGGTTATTAATGTTTATTAATCAATGCATTAATGTAAATCTTGACAGTTTTGAGACTTTTTGACATTTTCATTGCTTTGTGCATTTCAGTAAATTCAATTTATAATCAAAAAATTTCTCTTCTACTTGTAATTATATGGTAATATTAGGCCAAACTATGCATTATGTTGATTTTATGATGATAAAAAATCTAGATTTTCTATAAATATTAATATACAGTATAACACCACGACGTCATGGTTTCAAATCATGCATTGCACGGAAGGTTCCCCTGCTCAAGTCATCACATGTCCAGGCCCGTCTGAAGTTTGCCAATGACCATCTGAATGATCCAGAACAGGCCTTACACTGGAGAGGAGAGGAGAGGACGAATGCACTGTATTTAGGAGAGTGCACCAACATCCAATGTCAGTTTAACCTTACTTCTTTTGCTGTCATGTGGGAGTTTTGCTTTGCATTTATAGTAAACAAGTTCTACTAAGAGTTTTCTTGGTCTTTCAGATATTTTGCTGACTGACACAATTGCCATTTCCAAAGAAAATTTTACAGTAGAAATTATACTACTAGGGGCTAATACTTTGACCTCCTGCTTTGTGGTCCTTTTCAGATCTTCAGTCAGTTGCTCATGATTGTTGGGTGCTAGCAGAATGTTTGTTGAGTCAGTAAATTTATCAGGACTGTCATCAACTGATAATTCCTTATAACAGTTCTACTGAACAGATCATGTCAAAAGAGACATGGGCACCGAAAGTACAACCAATGATACATAAGGTGAGGAAAAGTTAATCTTGTTCAACCCTGATGTAGCACAGAAAGTGAACACTGGCTATGGGTATCAAAATATACATTGCACCACAATCCGTTTTGGAATATGATAATGTTATGTCTAATCTGAACCCAAATGTTTGCAAATTCAAATGTGCCATCATCTAAAAGTTTGCAGTATGGCTCTAACAGTCCATTCCTACATTTAGACAGACATGGGGAGATATTCTCAGATTTTCAGATGATGATTGTGCATCAGTGCCTTGAGATTCTTGGCATTCAGTGCCTGCTGTAAATTAATCAAACCAATGCCTTTGCTCACTGGCTAAACCATACACAAACAGGCACAAGTATTTGCTTTTGAATTGCTTGTGTACCATTATGCGAACAAATGGCAGTTGGACTCGGTTGAGACCAGGACAGCCCCAAATATGAATACAGTCGAGTTGACTGAGATCAGAATACAATGAAATATCGGTATATCAAGCATAACAAGTATTACCGTATCTTCTAATAATATCTCGTCTCTTATTGACGCCCATTTCCAATAAACGCCGGGTTTGAAGAGATGTCGCAACAAATAGTCGCCGGTCTCCAATAGTAGCCCTGACCCCAACTTTCACGGGCACGCGTCTCAGAACTTTCATTTTCTACCTCCGTGTTTTAACAGAATTTATTCCCTAAAAGGTATAAAATGGCTTAAAACAAACCTCTGATTTCTGAA
>JBBIGC010000002.1:3475680-3486191 GCA_037576955.1 Lepidarchus adonis
TCTCTCTCTCTCTCTCACACACACACACACACACACACACACACACACACACACACACACACACACACACACACAGACTAGGGCTGTGCTCAAAAAACGATACAGTAAAATATTTTGAGCTACTCGTTGATATAGAAACTGCTGTACCGACATTGGCAGTTTAAGAATTTTTTTGGCAACTTGTCCAATGGTGTTAGGGGAAGTTTTGAAAAAGAAACATCCCCTATGGTATAGTGCGCAGAACAGCTGTATAGTGGCAGGAAATTATGCCATCGCACAAACAGGCCCAAACTTTTTTGTGAAATAAGGAATGGAGGCTAACGGCTAGCTAACAACGCGACATGGTTAATAATGGAGGAGGTACGGTTTGTTTGTTCCAGCCACTGTAGAGAATTAGCTGAAGGATGCATGGACAATCCAAGAAAGAAGAAGCTTCATTTTACTTGTGTTGTAGACGCCATAGTGTTTTCCTACTTGAGAGAACATCAGAACGACTGACTAGTTGAGAGAACTGGACTAAGCTTCACAGATGAGCAATGGATACAGAACTTTAGTTTGTCACACGGTATTGTTATTTATCTCTGTCACCATTTGTGAACCCCTTTCAAAAATAATGATTGCCTTGGCACTGTGGAAACTCGCTACTGACTTTTCACTTCAGAATTTCTTCTGTACATCTGTTTAGTGTAGGAATTTCAGCAAACAGACGGCGCTTCAGCAAAAGAAGTCGTAAAATAATTTCATTTTGAGACAATATTGAGGAATATTAAATACTGTACATGTTATAAAGAAGATACAGATATAAGATAATATATATATATATATGTGTGTGTGTGTGTGTGTGTGTGTGAAGTGCAGTTAGTGTCAGTAATTACGCAAATTTCACTAGTCAGTCGGGTCCCCCCATCAGACACAAAGACAACTCCATTTTAAAACAGCTTGACAACTGCTTGGGAGCAAATCTTATCCAGTAAATCCAGTCTGGGATTTCCAGTATGATCATTTGTGGCCGCGCTGGGGGGGGGGGTTGTTTCAGTGAACCAATGAGGAGGGTTGTAGGACAGAAATTTCTTTTTGCTGTCCTTCCTTGTTCTCTGAATGTCGGCTCAGACGAATGCCACCCAACTTCTTCAGCAATCATCTCCGTGCAGGTGAAGTTCTCTTTAGGTCAGCTAATGGTGGTTGATGTGTTTTTTGGGGGGTAGGATGAGGGGGTGCTTTTCCAAAGCAGCTTAAAGCGGATTTAGAGCAAAAAGTGTGTTAAACATGATTGACAGTCGATTCACTCACATGCACGAAAACCCCTTGCAACATATGCTTGCCACACACTGAAAGCTCAACGCTGTGGATTTGGTTCTTATCCTATATAACGCTCTCTTTCTATGGGCTCATCATTCTGGTTTTAATAATGGACTAAAATATGCTTCATCTTGTACTTATGTTTGGATCTCAGTCCAGTGAGCTGCCAAGATCTTGGTGCTTTCCACTGTAGCTTAATTGCTCACTAGATGCATTTTAGTGGCCTATGATAACAATCATACAGCCATTTGCTCAGTTAATAGCTCATAAGCACCATAATCAATATTTGATGCTTATATGTCATCTGAAATATTGTAACAGGGGTGTATTTCTCCCATTAGAGTTGTTTTATTTGAAATGGGTGATAAACCACATATCTCTTCTGTGCGTTAAATAGATAAAGTCAAGCCTCATCTGTTTCTGTAGTATCTTATTTCCAGATGTACTAGCAGATAGATTTTCCCATTGTTGTTCTTTGGGTAATACATTTATAATCTTTTTGGACTGTTAACCATCTCATTGGATAAAGACTTTTATCCTAAAAAAGACTGGATATTGCCCACGACCATGTGGACCATTTAATACAACATGTATCAAAATACAGGGGCAACAATATGATGAATAATGCTTAAATACAACACAAGTATTCTAAACAGCCGAACTATTCTTTAATATTTTGTGATTATTTATATTGTACATTGTAATAGTTTATACATTTGCAGCCATTATTTTTCAAAATGTATTTTTTCTTTAAAATTTGGGCCATGTTTGTCACAAATAAAAGATTTATTGGCTCACCTTCACTGAAGAAATATTGAGTAGGTTTAATACTAGTTACACTGTTGACATTCCTACACCAAACAGATGTGAAATGTTCTCTCTAGTTGGGGTTGCGAACGGCGACGGAGATAAATAACAGTACCATGTGACAAACTAAAGTTCTGTATCCACTGTTCATCTGTGAAGCTTGGTACAGTTCTTTCCCACCAATCAGCTGTCCTGATGTTCACTCGAGCAGGGAAAAAACGAATATGTCTACAACGCAAGTATGCAAAAATGTAAACCAATCTACACCACTGGACAACTTGCCAAAAAAGTTTTACACTGCCAATATCGATACAGCAGCATCTGTATTAATGCATCTATAGTCTACGAGCAGGTTTGAATTTTTTACTGTATCAACTTTTTTTTAGCACAGTCCTAATGGAGAACCATGATCATAAAACAACTGCAGGTTAGATGACCTAATTTAGCGATTCATTATTGTTATAATATTATTATAATATGAATTACTAATCACAGTAATACCTTTCATTTTATGAGTTGTGTAGATTTCTGAAAAATTGGGTGTGGATAATATAAGCCCTTAGAAGCATAAAATGGTCATGTGACTTGTTGGTGAGTAAGCATTCTGTTAACTGTAATATTTAACGTAACTGCAATGACTATTCAACCAGCGCCGGTCAACCCTGTCCAGCACATTTATTCCACACATCACCCCCTGCGTTAAAGCACTAGTCTTATAGTAAATTGTAAATTTTCTCATTTTAAATATTGAGAATATTGAATCATAAACTACGTTTCGAATACTTTGTGTTGATGGACTAAATGTATTGTTACACTAGAAGAGTTTGCAGAATAAGGGGAAAACTGCAAAAAAAGATATACTTTTGTAAATGTACATTAACTATGAAGTAAAATTTCATTTGGAAAATATTATGAGACATCATGCATATTAAACAGTGAGTCTCTAATCCAAATCGAGTGTTGAGTTGACTTTATCATTACACCCCTGATTTGAAAATGACAGTAAATGCTGGCATGGGTTTTTAGACATGTTGGAATGGAAAAAAGCCAACACTGCCACTTTTAATACTACTCAAAAAATTATAATTTGTAAAAGTACGCACACTGGTTTAATTAAACGGCCTCTTTATGCTCTTTTTATAATGAAACATGCTTTTGGTCACTTTCAGGAAAGCATATTGACACTTGTTGCCCTTATAAGGGTAATAATACGTATTGTCATGTTGCCCAGCTCTGGTGACAAGTTAACCATTGTGTGAAAAGCCACTTTGTGTCTGATGTTGCATCAGGTACAATGTATGGCCTTGTCTGTGAGCACATTGTATTTGTTTCCCTGTGGGATCTACTGAACAATAGGTGTTTTTTTGTTCTTACAGCTCATTCAGTCAACACGAATGAAAAAACATTAACAAAATTAGCAGGTAAAACATTTATATGGGAACTAATATCACCCAGTATTTTCCATATAAAACATTTTTATCATAACGTTTTATTTATTTTTTAATACTATTTATTAATTAATTAATTAATTAATTAATTAAGTAATTATCTGATAATATATGACATCATTGTGTATCCCTAAAATAAAGTGTTTACTGACTGAAGAATTAAAATTCTTTCAAAACATCAATGGTCCTGTACAATAAATAGAGTACAAATTTGTCATAAATCCAGAAGATATCAGCCTGTATTATCCCAGCAGAGATGTCATTCTGGTCCTAATGCACTCTGTAATGTTGCTGAGAGGCTGAACAGCACTGGTAGGGGTAAGAAGTGCGCAGATACGTGGGCATGGGGGATCTGGAGATGAATATATTTGTGAAAAGCGGAAAAGTATAGTTCAACAAAAATGTCACACAAATACCTCCGCTTCTACTGCGCTTTCACTTTCAAGACAGAGCTCCTTTGTGCTAAAAAGACCAAAGAGCATAAGGCAGCAGAGGAGAGATTTATTGATGAACAAAGTGTACATGTTCTGCTTTATTTGCAGCAGTACAGTGTGGCGAGTTCTCCAGCTGCACCGAAATTCCACTGAGTTATGCTAATCCTGAGTGTGGAAAGTAAATGTTCAATAAAATGGGATTGAATAGAGAGAGTCTTAGTGAGTGAGGAATCAAGACTAAGATTACCTCTTGGCTAGCAGCTTTAATCAAGGACCAGAACAGGATCTTAACATCTTGTCTGTCTGGACCACTGGGCATGAAACATCTGTAACATGGGTTAATCAGGCAGTTGGATATAGGACACTGGGGACCTACACTCTAAAATGACTAGACATCGTATTGATGCCTGACGTTCTGTAACCCAGAGAAGTCAGTTATCACCGGTAATGGCGAGAGCATGTCATTTATATTAATCATTCATTTCTCATAGCTTATTGAAAAAAAGCAGAGAAATTCTATTTAAAGTCACAGATTTTTGACTGTGGAGGGAAAGATCTAGAACCTAGAAACATTACTAGTGGAAACATAGAAGTAGAATAGGCAAACTGTAGCTTTGTGGAAAGAAAAATTATGCAACATTTAATTCTTACTTAATTATGTGTACTTTTAATCCATTAAGGCTGAACATGTCACATTATGCTGTGTTTAAACTTTGAATAACATTATGTGAGATATTACGACATTTTAAATTTCATGTATGCTTGATAACCAGAGTATACTTTGGTGGTACGGGGTGTTCTGAAATCCCAGCCAAGATCTACAATGCACTGGGATTAAAGTTCTCTGTCAATTGGATGTTGGCAAATGTCTATATTTCCAGTATGATTGGTATATATGATATATATTGATGCTTGGAAAAATATAAATTTTGATGTTTGAGCATTTTTCTGTGGATCATTGGCTCTTTGGTAAGTTGTAATTATCACTGTCAAGTCCAATTACCTTAATTTTAAGCTGATAATAATTTGTTTTAACTAGTCTTGCAGTTTGTCCAACTAAAGCTGTTTCTATGAATTGCAGCAATCCTTTTGATTCTTTTCTTTGACTTTTATCTTCTTTGATCTGTGTAAAGATCACCCATATTTGTTCTTGAAACAGTTTCACAACATTTTCTGTGTGTGTTATGTGTTTTTTAGAATTGGAGCTATATATTTTTTCTGGGTGTAACTTGAGTGTTCTAAACCTACTGTGAAAACAGTTTAACACTTACTTGCTTAGGGTTGCTTCTTACACTGTTGGTTGTTTCTTATAGATATTTGAGGGCTGATCACAAACATCACATCAAAATTTACCAATCATGTACCGCTTCAGAGAAATCTTAATTTTTGTCGAGATTTTTTCTTATATTTGTATCCAAATATTTTTGCTTCCATAAGTGACTTATTAAGAATGGTTTGTGCAGCCTGGGCATGTCCAGGCATGGAATCATCCAGGTTGGAAGCTGTTCTGTGTAAGATGACATCATAGGCCGAAAACACCAGAGGATTGGACCTTAGACGAACTAGATGAAGAAACTGCAATGCAGGGTACTGAGAGTGACATTGACCTAGAAACGTGCTCATCAGGCGATCCACGTCTGTTAACACAGTGTGAATTGAAAGATTTGGTCAAAGAGTTTGGTCTGTCAAAAGCTGATCTGCTGGGTTCAAGACTGCAGGAATGGTGTTTGCTGTCACCAGGTATGAACATTTGTGTTTCGAGACCAACATCATACAACCAATTGTTTTGCACAAGTCGACTTGTGAACACAACCCGGAAGAGTGGCGTCTCTATATTGATTTGTCAATATTCTTGAACGGTCTTCTGCTACACAATGGCAATGTTTATCCTTCAGTATCTGTTGGCTATGCAGCACACATGAAAGAATCTTATGAGAATATGTACCAGGTAGAACTGGAATATCAGTGGAGATCTTAAAGTACTGTTGTTTAATCTGCGAATGGGACAGCAGTGCCATAGAGTCGCACTATTCATGGCAAAAATGTGGCACATGAATTGATTGTCAGCCCGGCAGAGATACTTTGGCTTTCTCTTTACATAAAACGGTAAATCATGAAGAATTTTGTGAAAGCAATGAACAAGAAAGGTTGTGTAAATACATTATTGTCATATAAATGTCTATTTCTCAGAGTTCCTACCAAAACTAAATTTGTGCAAACCCAGTAGGTACCGGTCACAATCAGAACAACTTTTCAGGATGCAAGACTTAGTTTAGATTAGCCAAACAATAGCAGTAATGCTAACAAGGATGCAGGTGTTCAGCCTCTAGTATCAGCACTGGAGTAACTTTCACAAATAATTTCAGGAAATCTCTGGCTAAACCGAACTGAGACACGACATGAATGACACTATTCCAAATATTCAAGCACTGCAGTTCACCAAAACTAAACTGCTGAACTGCTTGTGCGCTGGTGCTGGGATTGGATGACGAACAGCAGGCTGGTGCTTGCCTGCACGCGTCAGTGCCACATCTATCACTGTAACTGACACTCCGTGATCTATTAAGTGCACTTTGTTGTTCATAAGCCTCCGTGACAAATACCTTTATTCACCTAAGTGCCCCTGCATTTACGAGCTCATGCCGTACTCAGCGCCACTGTGTAGGCAGCGACTTGCAGAGGGTTTAAAGGGCCTTGTTTGCGTCTGAAACCAAGCCACTCCGTATGATGGTAAGGAGCATAGGAAATTATGTAAGCCTGATAAGCAGCAAGCATGTGGACACCCTGCTTCCAGTAATTTTACTGTTCTTTTTTTTGCTCTGTTAGAAATGTGTAATGCAAAACCACAGAGCTTGCGAGGACAGTTTTTACATTTTCTCACAAAAAGAAGTAGGAGTAGCTTGTAGGGGCGTGACCTTTCATTGGAAAATCATGGAAACGTAATGCAAAAATGTGGCATTGTGCAGACAGTTATTTAAAACAGATGCAATGTGGTATTTATAAGCCCATGGCAATATTTTTAATGTTTATATTCACAGAAATAACACATAAATAATAATCCAGTGCAGAACTACATCTACCTGAATTATAAAAGACACAGTGTATTTATAGGAACAGTAAATTAGCCTGGTACATTAGCACAGTATCCTAGCATCACCTCAGCATTCACAATAAATGCATCATCAAATAGCAATTTGAGACATTGGTCAAATGTTGACACTGGAATTATCTGTGTATATATGACAGGGTTTGGCTCTCTGTCCGTATTGAACAGGGGATTGGGACTTGGTGAATTTAGAAGAGTTACAATACTAGTGAAGCCATCACGTTGTACTTTTACCTCTTTGTGCTTAGTTTTTTGTTGTTGTTTTTTTTGCTTAAATAATAGCCAAATTAATAGAAGTTCAAATATGCAACAATGTACAAACATGACAATGAACTGACACCACTTTGACGTATTATTGTAAACACGTTTGAATTATTTCTTTATCCTTTAAACATTTGACATCTACAATTTCTTTCTTTCTTTATTGTTAAAAAGGTTAGTGTTGTGCTTAAAAATTATTTAAGTTTCGAAAAATACCATTTACTGTACCCCAAATGTAGCTGCAAGAAATGAACCAATAAGATGGTAAGTAAGGGGTAATGTTTTGTAAGACGGCCGTTATGGGAAAATAAATCCTGACCCCAATGTGAAGGAGGGGTATTCTTCCGCACCAAAGTGATTTATTTTCACATAATGGCCGTCTCACAATGCATTGTCCCTCTTATTACGTAAATCTCTGCCAAAACCAGAAAATATACTTTTTCTGAGTATTTCTATTGATCAATTTTATTGCATTTTGTGGCAAATGAAAATATACTTTTGCGGCTTACGCTGAGAAAAAATTGTTCTGGTCGTTGCTCGTGCTATGCTATGTTCTTTTGTGTTTTCTTCACTGAATCTTTCCTGGTCTTTCATTTGGGCCTGGGCCTGCACTCTAGTGTCCCATATTCACAAAAATATAAAAAATATATATTATTTATTTATAACTGCGCTAATGGTGGAGTGATATGAAACTGCAAATCTGAAGCACAAAACCCAACCCAATGGCAGCAGACACTATCCATCTGCAACAGGTGTATCAGAATATAATGCCACACGTCCGGGACACCTTCCCATTCAGATTCAATGGAGTGTTCATCTGCGTTCTAGAGAGCCATATAATAATGCATTTTAATCAGTATTCTGTTACCTATCGAATCAATAATGTGCTGTGGTTAAAGATTGGCATGTGTTATTTTAACAAAAATTATTATCTTTTGGATTACACAAATACCTTCAATAACTTCACCCACAGATCTATTACATAGTTAATTACAATTTCAAGTGGGAACAACGTTTTTCTTAAGTGAGGATATAAAATGTGGAATGGTCATATTGTGTAATGCAGGACATCTACGCATACCATGCAGTATCATAATTATTTTTATTGCCAAGTACGCTTTCATATACAAGGAATTTGAATTGGTGGTTGGTGTTGGAGATAAAAAAAAAGGTGAATAAATAAATAATCAACTATATATGCAGATGATATGTGCGATGAAATGGGACATGGCCATTAGTGAGCATTAGACTTTGGACCGAATTTGTCATTCATTTCCTCAGTATTTTATTTACACAGGAACCAATAAACCACAGACAGGAAGAGGAGCCCAGAGTCTGGTGCACTGACCGTTCATACGATTTGTGCTCTTCACACACCTGTTTGGTAGCACCTCTGAAATCAGACACTCCCAAAACCAATGCCAGGACTTGGAAATCTGAGGATTTATTTCTCCCTTGGCCAGATGTGTCCTGGAGCACAACTTTGATTCATTGCGTGTGCCCTGAGCTGCAGTATAATTTGGTAGCAGTGCAGATGCTTGATGTTCATCTTCAGTACCACCGCTCCACTCCTTGAAACGGATGTGACAGTAATTCCGGCAGATTCCCTGTAATCCCGATAATGGTGACTTGTGTCTCTGGAACTAATCCCCTGGCTTTATCTCCACCAAGGGGCAATTAGCAAATTAATTCCACAAAATAATTTATGCCGCGATTGCTGGTTTGCATTTGTTTTTAATGAGCCATTTTGCCGTCTTTGTTCTCGGCAGTCGGATACGAATGACTCACTGAAGATCTGTTGGAAGGTGTCCACTGGTTTTGATAGAGAGCACTATATTTGGTAACACAATAAGACAACAAAAGGACACGATTTCGCCGGCTTACGCTTCTTTAGCTATGCGATTCCATGACTAATCTTGATTGGAAGAGGTGCTCCTTGCCAGAAAGGCTAGGCTACAGCAGACCTGGGATTATGATCAATGGCATAAAAGGTTTTTGTTAAATATCTGTTGACGTTGCACTAGTGGGCTTCCAAGTATGGCAAATATCACAGTACTTTCTCATTATGTTGCATTATTTATTGTTTTTGACGTCTAAATGGGTGGGAATGGATAGGAAGAAATAATAATGTCACATTTAAAATAAATTAATACAAGTCTTCATTTGATGGCATTAGAAATGGTCATGACCGTTGCTTATTGAGGTTTGGATTTCTGATCAACGCATTTAGATTCTGTTTGCTTTAGACTGACCTGTAGGAGTCCAATTTAATAAGCTCAGATTGCACAGTGCTGGCTTTTATAGATGATTGGCCCTGGCACTTTGAAATGATTGACTTTTGTTAATAGTAGCTCACAGTGTGGAGAGAGAAAAATGAAAATGGGAGAATTGAAGGTGCGTGCACTAACAGTACTATTTGAGATGGCATTTGGAGGTCATGTTTCAAATGTCTTTGCGATTGCATGATTGCTGTTGTAGTTGGCTGGTTGCTTAGGTATGTCACTGCTTGACCTGCATTGTTCACTGTGCTCCCACTGGCCCACCAGTTATGATGGCGCCAGCCGTCTCTTTGCGTAGCCTGTGCAACCAGTTCTCAAATACCTGGCCTCAAGCTTAAACTGTTCCTTGTGGGTTACATAAATGTCACTACAGGTATCGCTCCAGGTCTTCTTAGCCCAAGGCGTAGGGTGGATTGACAGTGTTGCTCAATGCAAGTGCCAGGAGTCTGTAAGCATTTAGGCCTAACTGTGGCGGTTGAAAGTACTTCATAAATGCATGTCATATTTTAATAAGCCCATGTTGAATTTTGCTCATTAACTGTTTACTGTGACAGTAGAGGTGGGTATTGTTACAAACATCATGATACTATACATATGATACAAGCAACACAATATGGTACTGTACAAAGTGGGGTGTATATTGCCACAGAAGCTATGGGCCAAGATACAATATTACTGTCATTCTTTTTTTTAACTTTATGATACAGGAAGTATTGCCATTTGACTATGCACATCATTTAAATTTAAAATGAAGTACCGTAAATTGCGGACTACAAGGCGCACCTGAATATTAGCTGCAAAAGCTAAAATTAGGGGAAAATCCTGTTTTGTTCATAAATTAGCCGCACCGGACTAAAAGCCGCAGGTGTTTTAATGT
>JBBIGC010000002.1:3506820-3517653 GCA_037576955.1 Lepidarchus adonis
GTTTTTATGCATTAGGTCTTAAAAATGTTACATTCAGGTCTTAAATGTCAGCTTGGACGTGTTTTAACGCTAGTTAAACTACCTGCTCTGAACTGATCTCTGTAGATTAAGATGGATGGTTTGTGAAGTAATGTTGCATTTCATAAGCTTTACTATGGTCCAATTTTTCTGACTACTGTATTTCCCCAAAGGCAGCAGTTTGTTTAAATGGGGCGGTTTATCTAAAAACATGAAAACACATTCACTAAAAGTACAATTCAGAGCAAAAAGACGACATCCCCAAACGACTAGTTGAATTTAAATGTACTGTTTCCTGCAGGAAAGAACCGTTCGAAAAGCAACGATAGATCAGTGACGGGTCCGTATTAAATGCAGAACATGGAAACTTACATCACATTACATTAAAAAACACTGCTCTTTCCACCGGTTCTGCACTCCACAAACTACACAGTCCATAATGCATTGCTCCTCGTGAAACCGTCTTGGAAATGCTAGAATGATTGGGCTTAACTTTCTTCAAATCTGATCCGTAAGTGTCTATTGCAACCTGTGCTGCTTTGCTGCCGCTGATGTTGGACGTGTCCAGCTGGGATATTACAGACGTTGCGAGGTTAAATTCTGCAGTGTAGTTCTTGCATTGATGATGCATGATATCGGTAAGTTCCAAATTTGATCAATTTATTTGTTTATGCTCAACTACGGTATAATATCACATATCATTAATATCATAACGGTATAGAGCTGCAAAGGTCTCCAGGTCATGTTAGGTGCTTTTACTTCAGGCCAGTAAATTCAGTAACGCTGCTGCTAATAACATGGGGCGGCTTATCATAGATTTTTAAAACATAAATTAGCATTTTCTGCGGCTTTTAGAATGGGGCGGCCTATAATGTGGGGCGGCCTATCGTTGGGGAAATACGGTATGCATTCGTTTTTTGGCGCTAAGTGAAGCCCACTGTACATTCTGAAAGGAAGATGCAAAAAGGCTAAAATTCTCCAGAAAACACACAGGCCTTTGCACAGTGTTGTGGAGGTTTTCCAGGACTCGGTGTAAATGCGACTGTGTTTTCACTCGCAGAGGTGAGGAAATAAATGTGAATAATTAATTTTGTAAGAAATTTTAGGACTTAGTTTATTTTATATCCTTTGTACTTTTTTTTTACCAGTTTTGGTGTAAAGATCTTAAAATGTCTTAAATTGAGTTTGGTGAAACCTGCAGAAACTGAGATCTATCTGCTGATGAAAAGACATAAATTAAAACGTTAAAGGACAATAAAGTATAAGGAATGTTTACTCGTGAAGCATATGTAAATCTATTATATAGTGTCATATTAAATGTGTTAAAAAGTTACATCTTGATCTGATTTTACAGTTGTGTAACAACCCTGTGAGTATTTCTGATTTCTGTCCGTTTTCCTCTTTGCTGTCTCGGTTCTGTAAGATGTCACGTCCCAGGTGCTGCCAGCATGTCTTTTTTCCTCTTTCTTCTGCCTCATGTTAGTGAAAAAGACACTTTCACAGCAGTTGTGAAACACTGGGCGAGTTACTGGCAGCTACTGAAATGTTTACTGCCAGCTTGTCAGCTTGCAAACCCAGGCTAAATGCTACAGACAGGTCCATTATAAGTGCTGCGCTCAAACGGCCTTGATGAAAATGAAATAAAATGCTGTTTAAATCAAAAAAGAGATAAACCCAGGTGTTTTTCAGTGCTACCATTTGGGAAAATGTGTAAACTTGTTCTTTCTGTGGACCAGGTACTCTCTAAAAAAGTAATTTTTTAGTTTTTTTATTATTTGGAATAAAACCAAGCAGCTCTGGTTCTGGAGGTGATGTTTCCTAAAAAATCTTTGTTGTTTCTCAAGCACAGTCGCTAAACCTATCAATGGACAGATAAGTTGAACCAGTTGTGTTTGAGCAGAGAAATCACCAAATCATCCGGAAAACCAGCTCTCCAGGACTGGGCTTATTTTTCTTAAGATACTTCAGCTTTTAGGACCTGTTTCATTGGCATTTAATAAGTCACTCAGAGCAGTTAAAAAAATTTGAAGTAGGGAAATAAAGGTTTCCATGGTTACCGTATTTCCTCAATAATAAGCCGTCCCAGATAATAGGCCGCCCCATTCTAGAAGCCGCAGAAAATAATAATTTATGTTTTAAAAATCTAAGATAAACCGCCCCATGTTATTAGCCAACGTTACTGAATTTACTGATCTGAAGTAAAAGCGGAACCGATAGTGACGTTGTACCGTAGTGGAGCGTGTGCGAAATTTTGAACGTACCTATGTTATGCCACAACGCAAGAAGTATGCTGCAGAATTTAAGCTCCAGTTCTGCAATACAGGTGACGAAAGCATGGCTGACAAAGACAGCAAAAGCAGTTTGGCAACAACACCAACATTTACACCTGATTTTGAAGGTATATCTTTGCTTCGCGTTGCTTTTCGAACTGTTCTGTGCTACAGTAAACCATATATTTAAATTCAGCTAACCGCTTGGGCATGTCGTCTTTTTAAACACCGAACTATACTTCAGATTTTAAGATGGGCCGCCCCATGTAAGCAATGCCGCAAAGCAAAACTCCTGTATTACCTTCCGGTACTACACAGTCCTGTTATCTGTTGTAATTGCAATGACATGTCTTAGCTGGATTGCAAAAAGTAAAACACTGGTAACCAGAATCTAAGTCAAAGTCGACCATCAGGACATTGAAAGTGATGCCCAAGCATCAGCAGTCCAAGAGAGCGTAACTCTCTCTGAATTCCTCAGAAATTGTTGGGTGAAGTAAGTGACCTAGTGTTCTCCTCAGAGCGTGTTGAGCTGTTCACAAACCCTCTCGGTGTTGGTGACTGGGGATTACTGGCCAGCAAGTCAATGTGGATACAACTATATAAAGAGAAAATTGGGTTTTATTTCTAGAATAGAATGAACTCTCCTTTACTTCCAGTCAAGTGATACTACAAGCTGTGTATATTTATGTATAACATACATGTGAGCTCCATTGAAAAACCCTTAGGCTCTTGCATGACAGATCATTTAATTTAATAAAAATCCTTGCTTACCGTGACCTGTTTGCATTGTGTGCATTCTACAGTATGGAGGAGGTGATGGCGCTGAACTCCATGTGGCAGTGCTTGTTTTATGACACAGAATCAGCATCTCGTCCCTAAAGAACATTTGACCTTGTGCACCTGAATCCGTGTTTAACCCTGACCAGCTAACAGAGCTGTTGGGGACAAACATGGCTGCTCGGATTTACATTTGACCCATATTTTCTCCATCCCATCTGTCTCCATCACACACACTCTGAAAAACTAACGCCTTTATTTCTGCTTCCTTCCCTCCCTCGACTAGCACGCCTTTCATATCATGATAGAGGTAAGAGAAGCCTAATTTATCCATCCTTTTGAAGAGAGTGGCTTGGTTCCTGCTTATTTTTTCCCCTTTTTGTTCTGAACATTGCTGGTTCAGTTCTGAATGAGTATTTATGTTCTGTTTTTCCTCCATCATGTTCCAGTCTGGAATACAAAGCAGCAGCCTATTTGATTTTGGTTTTTGGTTTGATCCCTGCACATTTAGCAGTGTATTATGCTCTATCGCTCTGTGGCGGTCTGAAATGAAGATTTTTTTTGTGCTTTTCTTTTTCATTTGGTTTGTTTTCTCAGTGCACGGATAAATACGAAATCCCTTGCATTTCAACAGGGATTCAAGCACAAGATCCCTTAATTAAGGTGCATGGTAAACCAGCGATGCCTTGCTTCCGGATGCACGTCACCAAGCATGCAAAGATACTGGGAGGATGAATGTGAGGAGTGTATGCAAACTTGAATTGCACTTAATTTTGGGAACGTAATGTTGCTAAATCCAATTGAAACTGTATGAAATGGTCTTAGTCACTTAGTGCAGGCTGTACGCTGTCACTTTCTTTCGCAGAACTACAACATATACTCTCATCCCTCTTTGATTTAACAAAGCAGGGGGTGGGAGGCCATTTAAACCTCATTTACAACAGCCGTTTCTTTTTAAAAAGAAATATTTCATTTGAGACATCTACCACTATCGTCAAGGCCTTCGAAGTAGAATTCAGACGACTCTTTTTGCCATAATATTATGACCACCTGCTTAATATTGAGAGCTGCTGAACTGTGGGTTCTGACCCCTTGCTATCAGAGCCAGTGTTAACGGTTTGTACAACAGGAGCTCTTTTTTGGAATTGGACCAGACAGGTTAGCCTTCACTAACCACATGCATCAGTAAGCCTTGGGTGCCCATGACGCTCTCACTGATGAGCAGTTCTCCTTCTTTGGATCACTTTTGGTAGGTACTGCACACCTGGAACACTTCACAAGAGTGTTTTGGAGATGTTCGTCTATGAACACAAGTCCCTCAATCCTTGCTCTCCTGCTTCCAGCTCCCCAACTTCAAAAACTGACTGTTCACTGCCTAATATATATCACCCCATTGTAATGATGTCACTACATCTATAATGTTATTCACTTCACATGTCAGTGTTTGTACATATACATATGCTTCCATAATTTTAGACAATCTCCAGATGATAGGGCAATACTCTGTCCGCACATTGACACATTGACAGATTTTCTAAAACGCCTTCCAGTGTTCCAGTGAAAAATTTGGATTTTCATTAAACCTGTGTGACTTCACCTTATTGGGCGCCACACTGTGCACCATGTCTGTTTACATGAACAAGGCTGCGATGACAGACAGACTAAATACTGTCACTAGTAACGTTGTCACTTTTTACATGCTTACACACACACACAGTTACTTTCCCTTTATTATGAAGAACACAGTTTGGAATGTGGCTACTTCATTCAACACAGCGCCAACTTCACCGGACGATACCCGGTCGGCACCGTGGCTGGTGGGACAACTTTGAAAACAAGCTTGTGTTTGAACAAGAATGGCGAGAGAACTTTTGCGTGTCCAGTACCGCACTCCTGCCTCTTTGTGACCTGCTTGTACCGCAACATCAAAGACCAAACAACCGAAATAAAAACGTGCTCGTTTGGTTGAGATATTTTTTTCAAACGAAAGCAGAAAATCACAGTTTTTAAAGATAATGACACATGTGGACATAATGTCTGCAGTTGTTAATTATTTAAAAAATGTGATGATATTTATATATACCAATTCCTATACCTAATGTCTGACTTAGGCCACACCCACTTCTGAAATTGAACTGAAAGTGACTGTTTGTCATTGTGAGCAGTACAGAGGGACATTACCTACCCCTGGGTCACCACTGCATCACTTCCTAAAAATGTAATACAATATAGAAAAATCTCGTTTGAAAGTGCATCAGAGATTATTATTGATATCTTTTAAACCAGCCCTGTCCAGAACGTTTTCTTTTTTTGTTGATGATTGATAGTTGTGCTTTGGTGTCTGATGGTTTATGCCTCTTTGGTGCTCATTCATTAACCACTCATGCCTGGTTGTATGATGGTCCTGGACTCTTATCATGACAGAACTAGCTCTGGAAACACACCTGTTCAAAAAGCCTCTGCTTTTATCGCATTTGTGATATTAATTTGCTCAAATTCCATTTATTTTGGAAGTTATCGCATCCAAAATTGGTAACAAAGAGTCTAAGCTAGGCTTAAGCAGAACTGGTTTTACTGGTGAAACGATCCTTTTACATAAACTGAAACCTGTCTGGGTTTGGAGACAGTAGGTTCATGTCAAGAGATGCTGACAATATACATGAAGAAACAGGCAGGTCAGTTGCTCCTGGACATTTTCCACTGGTGTCTGGTTTGTTCGACTCTTTTAACGACACGAACCCTTGTAACCCTTACATACTGACATTCAATATCCACCTCAGGTGTCCAGGGAAAAAGGCAGTCTCCTTAAATTACAGGTGAGCAGCCCCTTTATTTTTCGCCTCTTGCTAAAAGAGGCACTTTGCGACGCTGCCATAAAGAGCCATTGTCATTTTCCAAACTCGTGCCTGCTTAGTGACTGACATTTGGTCAAATGGAAAAGTCAACATGACCCTGGCCATTGTGCGCGTTCTGACAGGGAGAATGAAGGCTAAGGGCGTGTGTTGTTTTTCTTTGATCTCTCACATCCACGCCGTACCACTCTTTCTGTGTCAGCTCTTTCAGGCCTAGTTTTAGGTAACAGTGAAAGCAACTCAATCCCTTTCTCTTTTGCCTGTTTTCCTTTTTTGTTGTTTCCCCCTCTCCTTGGTCTCTGTCTCACATGATGGATGTTCTGCCCTTTCGCCCCATCTCTCAGTCACCTCATCTGCTTTTCCTCCAGTGTAAAATTCCTCCAGGACACACTAGAACACGGTGCACAACCCAGATCCATACACTTGAATCTCAGCTTGAGGGCACCCGAGCCCTCCCCACATCCATTTTTGTTATTATTATTATTATTATTATTATTTTATTATTAAATGTATTTATTTTTGAAGAGGAAGAAGAAATGTAGGTCAAGTATAAGAGCATAGCTGCTCTACATTTGCCCTACTTCTGTCCAGGTGTTCTCGCTAAGGCCTGCAAAAAAAATTAATTCTGCTCAGGCTTCTTCTCTCCCTCCTAATAAGAATGTAATGAAATATAAACATGTAATTTTCAATGCATACCATTGAAAATGCAACACTCTTCCTTTCATATCGGTGTTAAGAAACTGAGCATGTGCAAACGGCTAAATTGTGACTTCATGGTTTTTGTGATTTGCCTAAAACCTATGATTCAGCCTCCTGCAGTTTAGCCCCGCCCATCCTCATTTACATTGAAGCAGCCAAGTCAAGCGGTCAAGTTTAAACGTTTGTCACTCAAATAGCGTGCTTGTGTTGGGAAAAAATGATGGGGTCTTTAGGGTTAGGGTTAGCAAGTAGTGTTCTAGAAACTAGAACAGTTAGAAAAGGTGTTCTAGGGTTCTCAAATGGTGCAATTGTTTGGTAAAAAGCTTTGGTCCTATCTTTAGGAGATGATGCAAGTTCGAGCCGGGTTCAGTTATTCTGGTGGACCGAATGACCCTCCCCCGTCATTAAAAACACACTGCTATTCAGCACAGGCATCTTCTCACTGACTTTGACTTTGTCCAATCAAAGCTTTGCTCAGTAACATTGCATGAGCAGCAGTTTGGCACCATTCATTGTCGTGACATGGAGGAAGCACATGCTCAGCTTCACCCTTCCTGTATTTGTGACGTGTGCGTTATAGAGGGAGTTGACTAAATTGTGCAGATAACCAGAAAAAAAAAAGAAATAATAAAATTAAGGTGTACATGAATGTCTGATTTTCACTAAAAAGGCAACAAAGCATGTCATTGGACCTAGGGTATACAAACTTTTGCACTCAGCTGCAGCCTGATAAATTCCAGGAGGTGAGGAGAGGTTGGAAAATGGGCATGTAAAAATAAACAGACGTGCTAGATGTGGTAAGAAGTGGAGCTGGGGGCGTGGGGGGTAAATTATGTGTATGTACCGTGTACAAAAGGAAGCAGGATTGTTTTCCTACCCAGCCACTTAAGAGTGTTGACTTATGAAAGGAGCTGGGCTGTTTAGTTCAGTTTAGTCAAAGCCAATACTGCAGCGAGGGGACTTGGTGGGGAGCCAGCACTGTGTCTCTCTCACTGACTACAGTTGAATAGCAGAGATTAGCTTATGTGCTCGCGGAGCAAAGAAACGCTCCATTGTTTTTCTGCTGACAGAGGTTAATTGGTCAGTAAATGTCGGGTATGCATGCATGCACATACTGTACACTCGCAAATACATACTTCGCACTTGCATGCGGACTGGCAACATGAGGCATGGGTTAATAGCGCACAATGGGTTGTTTGTTTGTTTGTTTCTCTGTTGATTTTCTTTCTTGGAGCCTTTATTCCCATTGTTTGAACCAATAACACAAGCGTGCCGTGGTTTATGTCATTGTCAGTCTCGTTCCGCTATCGAGACTCCCGGATTCCACTGTAGTAAAGGGCTCCCCAGCACCCCACCCCCACCACCAGCCAGTGCATTCCACAGCTCTTCTAACTGGGTCAGCTCCTCATCAGCCCAGTAGTCCACTTACAGTAGCTATGGATTATATTTAACAAGCTCAGAACTCCAACTCCCATAAGCCCCTTCTGTCAAAGCTTTGTGGAGCTCAGCAGTGCAGCATTCCTATTGGAGTACAGTGGCTTGATTTTAGACCTAGTTTTTCTTGGAAAAACGGGGAGTTTTGTTTTAATTAACATGTTCTAGTAAAAATATGCTAAACGTAGAGCTACATGGGTTTACCATCGGTGGTCCAAGAGGACATAATTCTCTCTAGGTGAACACTGTCCATTGAGTTAGCTCATGCTAAGGAAGCACGTGCTAGCCTCCCAGCTTGATAGCATCTTGTCATGGGACGACCTCGCTGGGCATAACTAGATTCAGAAAGAAATGAGGTGATGAAAAATGTATTCTTACTATCATTGATTTTTTTAACATCATAATCAATCTATTTCCCAATTGCCTGTGATGTCCTCGACTGCTAATTTTACAAGCTTTGCCGTATGAGAAAACTGACGCACTTCAATAACGAATGCTTTAAATTAAACAAGGGGTTAGTCCAAACCTCGGAACTCCAAATGTCTGTGGAAAAATGATTCACATCTGATCAAATTCCTCATAGGTTATGGAGAACTTTGCTGTAAAGCTCTGGTGTCTGAAATGTATCGATGAGTTCCTGTATTCTGTACCACACTGATTGGCTGCTCATCCAAAACGATACATTCAGTTTTTGCCTTTTCAGTGTCTCAATGAAATTTTAAAGTGTATTCAAGTGTGTGCTGCTTCCATCAGTCTTCACCTGAGCTGGCTGTATTCCGTTAAGTGATTATTAGGTGTCGTATCAGATTGGTAGTATTACATGAAGCTCTGGTAGTACCTCCACAGGAAATGTTGGTATTTTAAACATTATCTTCATACTCTATGCTTTTATCTTCCAGTTTAAAATTTTAACCACACGCTGTTGCTGTCGATTTACACATAAAATAAAGGATCAGGCATAGGCTCGTATATGCTCGATCTGATCCTGATCGTTTAAAAATGCCCTGATCAGCCCCAATACTGATATTTGAGATCGGATCAGGACGTCCCCACTTGTTAGTTTACTGCATGAACGGTTACGTCAACAGAGCCATTGTTACAACAAAACCTGGTCATTCTTTTAACCATTTATGTCATGTTAATATTTCATGACTATTGAGCCAAAGTAATAGTCTACAATGTCTTAGAATCTAATTCTAATCTAATTCAATCTAATAGTTTTGCATTAACGTTCATTATAAGATGTAACATTACTATTTTAGAGTTGTTTGGGCAACTCCCACTATCTAAACTGTACTAAAACACTTCCTGTCCCAATGTCATTTCTCATATCACACCATGTAATGTCTCAAAACCTGTAACAACGGCTAACAGCGTTGCTATGCTTTTAACATGCTCCAAGTGACATCTGTACAGATGTGTGCCTTTCACAAACGGTCAATTCTATTGTATCCATAACATCTCCATGACCTCACACCTTCAATTTTGCTTGTGTCTTTCAGGACCCTGGCCCCATGCCCCCTTCTCCCATCCTTGGCCAGAAACCACTTCAGCTGCTGGAGATCAAAGCCAGAGGTCGCTTCGGCTGTGTGTGGAAGGCTCAGCTGCTGAACGACTATGTGGCAGTCAAGATCTTTCCCATTCAGGTGCGTGAAGGAGTGATGGCCAAGGCTAGGGAATCAGCCTGCAAAGCTCCTGAGTTAATCTTCCAAGCTTATTCTCTCTGCGAGAGGCAATTACCTGGCCAAGAGAGAAGCTTTGGTGTCCATGAGTGAACTGGTGTGACAGCATGGTTCTGTTCCAGTTGCTTTGCACCACGAAGCTCTACAAACACATGTTCCTAGGCCAATGACCGTAGTTAGTACTAAGCTAGTAATTAATGACACAGTAAGGGTTAAAACGCGGATAAAATGCCTGCATCCATTACTATATTCACCTGTTCTGTGCACAATTTTAGGTGTAATATTAGATTTAATGCTAATGTGACTAGTTCTACTTTCTCACTTAATTTCTCTTAAGCTCTGTTGCTATATTGTTCCATTTATAACTTGACTGGCCATGACATGAGTTCTACAACTTTTTTTCCTCTCCTAGGATAAGCAATCTTGGCAGAACGAGTATGAGATCTACAATTTGCCTGGCATGAGACATGAGAACATCCTCCACTTCATGGGTGCAGAGAAGCGAGGGGCCAACTTGGATATCGAATTATGGCTCATTACAGCTTACCATGAGAAGGTACTAGCACTAAACAACAACCGTTTCTTCAAGCTGGTGCTTTGTATGGCACATGCAAGAGATGGGAAAATGGAGATGATTGGAAGGTGAAATGTAGATTTATTATTAGAATGCTTCCAAGGTCTGAAGTGAAGGTTTGGCCAAAATCTGTCTGTAAACAGCCTAGGTTTGAACTAGAGATGCCCAAAGTCTGTCCTGGAGTGCCAGTTTAGTAGTTCCGCTCCACAAACACAATCACTACACCTGGCAGTGAACAGGGCACTTGTGGGAAATCTTCAAACTGTGCTGGACACAGACCATTCAGGACCTGAACTAGAGCTAAGGGTAGTTAACAAACAATGATAGCTTATACCTCACCAAGCTAACACCATGACAACAAAGTACCCAAGTAGCAGAAAGAGCCTGACTGATTAGGCAAACTATTCCTTTAATCTGTCAATGCCCCATCAAGAATCATTTAAACAACAGCAATGGAGTTAATATTTCATATTTATTAATATATATATATATATATATATATATATATATGTGTGTGTGTATAATAT
>JBBIGC010000002.1:3546345-3580165 GCA_037576955.1 Lepidarchus adonis
TGTTTTCTTGGTTTAGCATTGAAGCTACGAAGCTATAAGTTACCATCCAAACGTTAGCATCGTGCTACTCACTGCTAAAGAAAACTTTGTTTTCTTGGTTTAGCATTGAAGCTACGAAGCTATAAGTTACCATCCAAACGTTAGCATCGTGCTACTCACTGCTACTGCTACTGCGGCTCAAAAGTGTGCTAAGTCATCGAAAACAGACTCGCTGATGTAGTTTATAACACATCTTCAACGAACCACTTTTGGTGAAGGTCCATTTTGTTCACATTCCATTTTTGTCATCACCAATTAGTCAAAATCCCCCTTGACACAAATGAGCAAGCGACCCTACTCCCCACATATGACCATCGTCTTCTAGATCGTCTTTTCACCATACGCTCACCAGTGCACACTATAATCTATAAACATGAAGAAAAATGTTAGAACCGCCATCTTGAATTTTGTGTTTCATTAAAAAGCAAAGCTCAAACATAATGTCTTGCCTGATGAAATATATTTGTGTATTTGGGGAAATGAACACATGCTGTCTATGCACAATTGCTACGACTACAATATCCTAAGGTCATCTGTCTTACGGCACGACCTGCTCAACTTTTCCTGAGAGAGGCGATGGAATACGCTCAATTAAACCCATGTAAATTTCGCCTCTGCCCCGTGGCTTAGAGGCGTCAGGGTCGTCCAGATGTAGGACTCAATTACCCATTAATAATCTAGTCAACTGCATTTTCAGGTGCTGCTTACTGTTCCTGTGCTGGAAAAAAGAAAGACTTCAATTTAAAAAGTGTTCCAGTCACACAAATTCCCTTAGGCTTGGTGTGAAACCGTGGACGTTTCCTCTCTTTGGCTAAATTGCTTTGACGCCATTAGGGAAAGGAGGGGTGAAAGAGAAAAACGGAGAGGGGGAAGACGAGAAAGAAAAATCTAGACGAACTGTAGGCCATTTTGCAGAGATGAGGTTGGAGGGAGGTTAATGTAGCAGACAAATGGGCCAATAAAAGAGAAAATTGAGATGAATAGCACCCAGTAGAGCGTCAGATGGGGGAAAGGCGAAGAGTACAAGACCAGACACTTATTTTTTTTAACAAACTTGACAGCCATAACCCTCCAGTTTTGCTGATAAATATATTCAACAGACAGGGAGACAAAAGCTTGCTGCTAGCAAATATGAAGACCATTTTGCTTCTCAAGATCTGCTGAAATGGCATAGAGATGTCAATGCTGGAAAAATACATCATTTGGTGTAAACATTTATTGGTTTTCAAACTGAAATAAAAATGACTTGCACCAGTAAACATTGAATAGCCTTTCAGAATCCACACATTTTCTTTGAGAAATAAAAGGAAAAAAATATATTTATATATATTTATATATATAGACTTGTATAAATGTGCAAACTGTGTTTTTTCCAGTGACCCAGTAGGCATATAATTTTTTTTAAAGACTTTGGAGAAAGAAAAAAAGACATGGGTTCCATGTGTGAATAAGGAAGAGAACTGGAGGAGATGCGGTGAACTTTCCAACTGAGGAGTATTAAAATATGGTAAAGGAGGAGCACTGGAGGGTGGAGTGTTTTTCTTTTGGCGATGTCTTAAGTTAAAAACGACAGAGGGGGAAAAAAAATCTTGCTCTCACCTGTGCCTATTCCCAACTTTCATGGAGGGAAGAGAACCAATTGAATTATTTAGCTACTATATAAATTATTTACAAAACAAAATGTGCGGGTCTTCATTTTTACAGGAGACACTGAGGTGTCTTCGTTTTTCTTTTCCAGAGAAAAAGTGAAGCTAACCTCTGATCAAAGGCACAACATGAGACCCATTGTGTACCCCGTGACCCCATGATTTGACCACACTGCCAGGGGCAAATGGCTGGTGGGGTGGGGAGGGGGGAGGGGCGTGCCTGGTATGGAGTGGGGGGGGGGGCAAACTTAAGCAAGAGAAACTGTGGCGATGGGAAAAAAAATTGTGAGAAACCAGATTTTAGAAATAAAAAGCAGAACTAAAAGAAGAAAATAAAATGGAAAGAGGGAAAATGAGGGGCGGAGCAACAGTACAGGATGGCCTTTGATACATTCCAGTCAATTGTCCAAAAGCATGTGTGTGTGAGACTTCTTGAAACTTCAAGTTCATTTCTGTTCTCTCTCCCCAGACGCCTTAAACATGACAAAGACAACACTACCGCCTAACGCAAGCGTTTAACTTGAGTGTGGGGACTGGAGGTGGCTAATGTAAGTCAGAGAGTCAGAAAGGAGAAGAGAAAGAGGAAGAGGGAGGTGTGCTGGTGCTGAAGGGGTCATTGGGAACTGGCCCTCTCCAGGCTGTGCTGCTCGCAGTGGCTCTTGCTAGGGGTGAGTCTAAAGGGGGCGGGGCTGTGGGGAAAGCTGTTGCAGAGGAGTGCCCCCTGTGCCGCCTGCCTTGACGGAAAGGTGGCGAGGATGGTGTAGGCGGAGGCGGGATCAGAGGGGAGCGGCTCAGTGCCGTCGCCGTTGGCCCGGCGCTCTGGCAGCCAGGTTACCCTGGCGCCCACCCTGCCCAGATCCCTCAGAAGGAGGTCGGCCTCTGCCCTGCTGATGCCCTCCGGCAGGTTTGTCACTTCCAGAATATGCCCACTCACTGGAAGACAGAAAAGGGAGGGGGAGAGAATCATTAATCGCGTTCTATTACATTTCATAATGGAAATTTATATTCACTTCATAATAAAACACAGAGTATGGGTGTAAAATTGTAGGTGCAGATTTCATAGCATTGATTCTGAAATATAAGAATCTATTATAATATTGTATCAAGTGTTGCTGGAAGTTTTTTTGGCCAAATTAAACTGCTAAAAGACCTAATAACTGGTTGAACACTTTTACACGATGTCTTTTACACAATGTGGAGGAATTTTGCTGGTGTGTTTTGGATCATTGTCTTGCTGCAGAACCCAAATTCGTTTCAGCTTGAGGTCTTGAACAGATGGCTGGACCTTCTCCTTCAGGAGTTGTTGGTAGACAGCAGTTGGTTCCATTCATCACAGCAAGTCTTCTAGGTCCAAGTAGCGAAACAGCCCCAGACCATCACACTACCACCACCATGTTTTACTGTTGTTTTTTTTTCTGAAAGGCGATGTTACTTCTATGCCAGATGTAAAAAGTTCAAATTTTGTCTCGTCAGGCCACAGAGTATTTTCCCCAAAAGTCGTAAATGTTCTTTTTGCTCAGCAGTGGTTTTGGCACCATTTTACTCTAGCAACCCATTTTGCCCAGTCTCTTTCTTATGGTGGAATCATGAACAATGACCTTAACTGAGGAAAGTGAGGCCTGAAGTTCTTTGGTTGTTGTTGTGGGGTCTTTAGTCGTCGCTGTGCTCTTGGGGTAATTTTGGTCGGCTGGCCACTCCTGGGAAGGTTCACCACTGTTCCATTTCGCCATTTGTGGATAGTGGCTCTGACTGGTTTGCTGGAGCCGCAAAGCTTTAGAAATGGCTTTATAACCTTTTCTAGACTGATAGATCTCAATTACTTTCTTTCTCATTTGTTCCTGAATTTCTTTGGATCTCTGCATGATGTCTAGCCTTTGAGGATCTTTAGGTCTACTTCACTTTGTCCGGCAGGTCTTATTTAAGTGATTTCGCTGGTATAGATTAGGCAAGTATCAGCAATAATTGTCTTTGGTTGTGTTAAACCACTATTCAAATCCATTACAATGAATATTTCTAAATATAAAAGGACCAAATATATTCAATTACTATTATCATTATAGGTATTATTGTCCTATTATAATATTACACTATCATGCCTTTCGCAGTTTTTCTTTCTTCAGTGAGCGTTAAAGCTTTAGGAGGTTAGACAGGCTTGACAGACAGGATCATTCTCAGACCATTCACTGTTCTCAGCCTTTTAGGAGTCTGTCTTTACTAAGGAGCAACATGGCTCCTGCTACCATTACCTGCTTCACCTACACTGAGATCTGTAGACAGAGCTTTCCTTGGTGGCTTTCTGCCTCGACCACCATGCCGTATCCCCACTGGACCCTGGATGATGAAGTAAAGAAAGGGATGGGGAGAAAAAGATCAACATCTCTTTATATATGTCCTCATAACTCTATGACACAATGCTGGTTGTTAGGATTTATTTTTGTTATTAGAGCAAGCACGTACACTTAGAAATAAGCTGGCTTGATGATCGGTTTATTATTTACTGTTTTTGTAGTAACTTCAGTGTTACTTTAAGAATCTAAAGGTTTCGAGATACAACTCCGGATGATTTAATGGAACTGGGTAAAAAGAACTGAAGTTTGACAGTATTTCACATGGCTCAGGTGTGTTCATGTTTGGTGCTAGTTTAACCTGCCTGGCATTGTTTTTCAGTGGGACTCACCTGGTGATTAGAGACCATAGGGGGCGCCTGGAGCAAAGGTGGACGGACCTGGGGGTTGTACTGGAAAGGCTGACCAAGGAGAGGGAACCGTGCATCACCTGAAATAAGAAAACCAATGTCAACACAACTTCAGCTGGAAACAAGGGAACCTGTTCTGTCAAAAGTGCAGATTCTGACGTTTATGTACATGATTTTAAGTAATTTGGTCCTTTATGCTAATTCTTGAAAGGAAATAAGTTGTAGAATTGAACTTATGGATAGAGAGTATAAATGAAAATGAGATGAAAATCATTATTTAGTGAACTATGTAAATAGGCAGAATGACATTAATAACTGAATGGTTAATACCATGGATGAAAAATGATTTAACTCATTTTAATGAGAAATTGGACTCACCTTGCCCAGGGACAAATGATCTCGAGAACTGAGGCATGATGGGAACAGAGGTGAGTCCAGGACGGACGTTCTTCACATTGGTCAGGAGGGAGGGTGTAGGTGACTGCACAGGGGACGTGGATGGGCTGCCCAGCTGGGGACTGCTCTGTGGGGCCACAATAGTGAGTTTAACATGCATGAATGCAATGTGAGCTTATAAGACACTTGATTAATCAACCACAAGGAGTATAATATCCAATTGTTTAAAAAAAAACTATAAAATGACAAACATTGTACAATTTATGCAAATAGTTACTGACACTAGGACTGCACGATATAGACAAGATATGAGTATTGTGATTATACAGCTACATATTGCGATTGTGATATTTTTCAGTAAAAGGATTCATTTCACGTTTCTCTAATTAGAAACTCTGTGAATATTGCTAAACCCACCCATACAGTCTATATATGGAAACATAAAGAAGCTCTGTGTTTGGTAAGAGGCCTTCTACAATATCAGTATTGCAAAAGTTTTTTTTTTACCAGTGAGGTGTCCATGCTACAGAGCTCAGTGGACTTCTGGCTGCGTTGGTGGTCCAAACTGTGGTACTTGTTATGTTTCCATTGTGGAGGTGAGTGTGGCCGTGGCTGCTGGGCTGGAGGCAACGTAAGCTGCATCATCACCATACCACCACCAGGGGGTGGGGGAGGCATGCCTGCACACATCAACACATGCGGAGATGCTGAATTTAGAAGAGAGAGGGAGGAAGGGGAGGAACATGGTTTCAGCTTGTGCAGTAAGGAGACACTGAAGGGTTAGTATACAACATGCAAGGCAGAAAACATGTTGGAACATGTTTATCAGTATATTAGCAGCTAGTCTCCATTAAAAGCGCCATCAAAATGAAAGCACAGTATTACCAGACCATCATGGGGAATTAAGAGCGTGTAATAAGGACAAGCGAGTTATTTGCTTTAATAAGGAATTACCTCCTACACGGATAGGAATTCTGAATCCTTCCTCCACTGCAAATACTGTTTAACGTGTACCAGCCTGGAATGTAATGTGTGTTTATTATGGTCAATTCTATAGAAGAGCTCCAATATGGCTCCAAAGCCCCTTAAATTGTGCCAAACGGCTTCCTACAAGGCATCCAAAGAGCAATATGGGGCTAGGTTGGAGACTTTTCAGAGCTGAGACTTGACCTCATTTGAGAGGCTCTGAAGACTCTTTTCTCTGGGTAATTACTCTTTTTGCCAGTAACCTATTTAATATCCTCTTCAGGTTGGGATCAAAACAAGGTTAAGTCCCACTAATCCACGTTTGCGTTAGATGATTTTATTACCATCCATATTAATTTTGCTCCATCTGAAATTGGCTTTCCTCTGCTTTTCGCTAGCTGGAATACTAACTCCGGAATAATTCCAAATTTAACGGTGTTCGACCGATTCTCACAGAAGATGGAGAGCCGGAGCCTCCGATAAGGAACTTCTTAAGCTATGTAATCTAAATTGAACTCTAATTACATGAAGAATACTTCTGCAGGGATAAGCGGAGGGAAACTGGTAGAGTAAAGTAACCAGACGCTGACCACACAAGCTCATTATGAGCTGCTTGTTCTGCATTCAAAGGGGCTCGCGGCAGCGTTAGATCAAGAAACACTGAAAAAGGATGTTGAAATATTTAGGACTTGCCACAACAGGGGTTTAAAAGGGCATGTTCTTTCCACTTGGTAATCCCTCCATGAAATTAAACCATTGCAGCCAGTGGCTACTAAAAACGGGTGGTGGGAATCTAATTCTGGTATTTGAAAGCCAAGCCCCCCCCTTTAATTAGTTATTAAGGGCAGGAGAAGAAGTGGGTGATGAAGAGACGGCAGAGAACGATCGCGGCGGCTTGCAGAGAGAAAGCAATTCACGTTAACGGTGTGCACATAAAGCTGCATGCCAAATTAGAATTAGAGGCCTCATGAAGGTCCTTTATTTAATTTTTTTTTTTACAGACGGCAATAATTTGGAACAAAGCGGCGAAGGAATTACTTTTTAATTACCACCCCATATCTGTTCGATAATTGGATCGTTAGGGCTGGAGAATGTAATTTCAATTAGCACCTTTAAGCCTGACGCGGAATTGAAACTGGGAGGGGGCGGGTGCGGTTTTTTATTGCCACAGAGGTCGGAGAGCCAGGTTCTTTACACTTCTGCCCAACCACCTTTCTTTTGTCTTGGCTAAATTACATGGCGATGGCCTGTCTTTGAGCGGAAACCCCACATAATCATCGACTATAGTGGGTAGTGGGTTGACGTTTCTCAAGGTGCCACCTTCCTATTGTGGAGTCTCACCATCTAATTTTGGGGGATCAGAGCGAGGGACTCTTGTGTTTAGCGAGGCAGGCTGGAGGGTCGCATTGTGCGAGCTGCGCCAAGGCGAGGATTAGGAAGAAAAGAGGAGAGTGATGAAATAGGGGCGGAGGGATAAAGGGGATATTGATTTGAAAAGGTAACCTGCAGGAAAGACGCTGATTTTTTTTCTTGCACACAGCACGGCTTCAGCTATTGCTTATTATGTTGTAGAATTGATGATGAAAGTGTAATAAAATGCAGTTGGCTCAGGGTCAGATGATCTTGGGCAGAAGCGGATAACCTTGCTGCTTGCAAAGTAAAATAAATCACATTATTTTGGAATTTGAACTATATTTGTGCTGAGCAGTGAAAGGCAACAAAAGCAGAGCTGCAGCCTTAAAAGCTCACTATTTTATTTTATCCAGAAATCAGTGACTTAACATATACAGGTAATATATGTTTATAGAAATAATGAATGAATAATTATATATATATTTATTTATTATTATTTTTTACACACACATGAGCACTTCATAGCAGGAACGTTTGCAGATGGTGCCCTGATAACTCCGATTTAAAATGTAGATTTTGAAGCATCAATTATTCATTACTTACAGTTAGACTACTAATTGTGAATAAAATACATAAAAGATGGGAGGTCTGAGCTCAGGCTGTTGACCGAGTGAGTTGTAGGTCATTCTGGGCTTAAGTACCTGAGCACTGCTGGGCAGGAATCTGTTGGGAGTTGCAGGGAGAGGAGGTGCGAGGGAACGGCATCTGCTCCGTGCCTGGAGGGGGGAGGAATCCCACAGAGGAGCTGTAGACACACACACACACACACACACACTGATGCACAGGGTCTAGCCCAGCAAGGCACAGGACAAAATCTACAAAATTGTGCCTTAATACAGCACAAATTTAGCTGATTGCTTCCAAATTGGAAGGAAATTACTAATATAGGGCACTAAGTACACTTGGGATTGACGCAGCGCAGCGCACTGGTGCTGGTTTAAATATACCCATTGCAACCCTGTGGGGACATATCTCCCTACAAATAAGAAAGAAAAAAAATCACTGCCAATGTAATTTTCACGACGGCAGAGTAAGACGCAGCACCGTAGGCATTCATCATCTGTCGCTGTGACCAATTTTCTAAGGCGCTGTTCCCGTTTTTCCCCTCGCCTTTATGGTTCCCCTGTACTGGACTAATAAGGATGTAAGCAGCGCGGAGAGTGATGCGGCAACCAAAGCGCAGAGGCAGCTGCTAGAGACAGTACGCACCCTGAGGAATAAGCCCTGTCCACAAGCAAGCTCTTATGAAGGATGGTGGTGGTGTAGAGAAAATGAGAGAGCAAGAGCAAAAGTGTGAGAGAGAGAAAGCGAGAGAGAGAGCAAGAGCAAAAGTGTGTGAGAAAGAGAGCAAGAGTGAGAGAGAGAGAGAGAGAGAGAGAGAGAGAGAGAGAGAGGTCCTTGCGGAACCAGCTGTGTTATATTAAGACTGGATGGGTATCTGGCCATATAAATCAATGCCAACATGGCCTAGTAAAGTCAAAACCCCTCGAGAGTGCAGAAGAACAAGGAAAAAAATGACCTCTTCCTCCTAGCGCTAACATGGTGCGAGTCAACCCAACGCAGCCACAGCCTGACCTCTTTAACTAACAACTTTGCGATGAGCATCACAGCTATGACTGTCAGCGCCACGGGCACGAGCACCTACAGCTCACTGGCCTCCGAACACTGATCACCTGCTCACCTGCAGGTTCTCCTGCAGCTCCCTACGCTTGTGCTGCGCTAAGATGCTCCGCTGACCAAGAATGTTTACTGAACCCATCTGGGTGTTTTTCCACAATGTAAAGCTTCATATACCTTGGTTCTGCAGTTATCAGTTTTATTATCGAAACTTTGTTTAGAGGAAACTGTTATTCCAGCAGTTTCTGCTCCCTGTTAATGTAGATATTAAACTGTAGATTCTACATTTTCTGCAATTTATGGGTGAGGTTTGTATAAAATTATATCTCTGCAAATCTGATGCTGCTTGATTAATTAATTTTTGTATTAATTGTAAATGCTTCTTATATATTTAATTATTTTGTATTAATTAATAATCAAATTAGATAATTTGCACTGCTTGACAGCTCTAATTTATATAATATAGGTGGTATGTGTGTACATTAAAGAGAGAGAGAGAGAGAGAGAGAGAGAGAGAGAGAGAGAGAGAGAGAGAGAGAGAGAGAGAGAGAGAGAGAGAAAAGTAGATAGACAGAAAGGTAATAGTTGAGTCATACCTCATGGTGTTCTGCTGACTGGGTGGTATAACACTGTAGTAGACCTGAATGCTGGACGCAGGCATGGGCCCATGGCTGGACTGGTTGGGGATGATGATTGGCTGCTGATATGTCTGCTGGGGAACGCCCTGGGAGCCTTGAGGCATGGATACCTGGAAATACGACAATACGAATGAGATATGAAATATAAAAAGTCAGCAATAAGGCCTGTGTGATAAACAGGTCATTATCAATATCAATAATGCATTTCTGTTAGAATAAAAAGGTAATTCTGATACTTCAGTACACTAGCTGCTACTAGACGAGCTATTTCCCTTTTGTAAAATATTTCAGTTCTGGTAGTAATCATTAATATTGAATTAGACTGAAAGGCATGGAAAGCGATATCTCGCTCTGAGGATTCACCTGATAAGATGGCATTGAAGGATACTGGACCATCATGCCTTGCATTTGATTTCCCATATTGCTATGTTGGCCGCTCACCAAGGTTTGACTCTGCGGCTGCTGGACCATGCTCTGGTAGCTCGGCTGTTGATTTGGCATCACAGTTTGGTACCCTGAAGAAACACAAAAACGAAAGACTATTTGGCTGGTAACTCGGGTAAAGGAGTGTGCACACAAATTCATACACATTTTGTAACCATGGCCAAAACTGTGTGAAGAAATCTGCTATAATTTACAAAAAAAAAACAGGCTCGGGTTGGACACATTCAGAAGATAATTGGGATTCTTACCTGTGGCCGACTCCTGAGAAACAACACTAATAAATGTGCTATAATCACGGCAGCGTAACACAATAAAATGACTGTGAAATAACAAATGGAACAACATAACATTAAGAAACCTGAGCGTAACCTGAAGGAAACAGCAATTATGTACAATAATGAGCATGAAATGATCGGTGTTTAAATTACAGTAGAACTACCTGCTCAACACAGTGTGGCCTTTCTTTTTTAGCTGCCACAAGTGCATTGGAATATTACTTGCCCCACGTAATATGTATGAATGATTCAGTCCCAGACAATGTCAATTATGGCAAAACCATCTAATTACACCCTTGTTAGTTAAATCCTTTACAATCACCTGGCAGAGGCACCTGCAAGGTTTTTTTTCCCGCCATTAAATCGCTTTTCATTACCTTTGAATTAAGTATACGGTCTCCCTGTATTAAAACAGCTTTCATTATGGCTGCCTCTCTTTTAGGGCTTCTAGATGATGATGGGGTGGGGGGGGGGGAGACAATCATTTGCAGCATGGGGGTGCTGCTCGCTAATAGAGAAGGCAGCACACGCGATAAAAAGCAGGTAAAGCCGTTTTGTTCCAACACCCATTACGGGATGGGATAATTTCCATCGGTGTCAAGGTTATCTGAGAAGGAGGGGGGCTTATAACCTCGCAATGCTATTGAAAAACTCTCACCAGAGGAGGTGCCCAGCGGGAAGACTCTGTGGGAGGCCTGTGTGGAGTTTGGGGGGGGGGGGGGGTTAAGGGTGGGCAATTTTCAATTTCTCCTGGCTTTTGGCCAAAGAGACAGCAATCAATTTAGCCCAGATGAGAAAAGAAGTGGGACAAAAGGAATGGATGGCCCCCGGCGAGGAGCCGATGAGGGCTGGCTATTTTTGGTTCGTTCTCTCACCTCCACTTAGGGAGCTAGCATGAAGGGAATATAATATTAAACACTCTCTGTTCAGGCTGACTGAGCAAGCAGGAGACAGCGAAGATAGGAAGAAAAGGGGGGGGGGATCATTCACTTGACATCCCTGGACCAAGTGCGCTTTCAAAGATGTTTGTGGTGCTGCTGATCTCGAGGTTCCCCAATGCTGCACCGTCATGAGTTTTTTGTGAGGGAAACTTGCATTAGCTTGCAGCAAAGGTTTTGTTTCTTATTCTCCCTCTCCTGACTGTGGAGTTTATTCTGTTCATCCATCAATCTTGTTCAGACTCTACTCCAGGCAACAAACAAGGTCACAACTTGGATTTGTGAAAGCACATTGTTTTTAGGTCCCTTTCACAAAGGAAGCTGAGTGAGGATACTGAAGATTTTACAAAGCCTAGTTGAACAAGGCCATCAGAAGCTATTTACTATGATTACAAGACAACAGTGAGGTCTCACTTGAAATCTATTCATCAAACAAAGTTGTCCCAGACATTATTGACGGTTGTGTCAACACCCGAATGTCAGAAAGAAGGGTATCTGCAACGTGGTCACATTTAAAGTGCTAGTTCTAGAGGGGAACAAGAGAGATAATAATAAAAGGCGACACGATATGGACAAAATATCAGTATCGCGATTGTATAATCATATTACGATTGTGATATTTTATTTTCAATATATTAAAAGGGTTCATATCACACTTCTCTAATTGTAAAGGCTTGACGTATGTAAGCTTCACAACATCCCCACCCATACAGTTCAGAAATGGAAAGTAAACTTTGAGAGGTTTTCTGACGTTCGTGGCGTCAGGTGGGCGTGGAGGAAACCCCACAGTGTTTCTGCATGTTGGAGCGAATCAGTCTGTCCACATGGGCATTGAGAGCTGGCATTTGTTCAGCTGCGCCCGTCAAAGAAACATTGCATGTCGTGTTCGCTTGTCGTCAATTTTAAATCCTGATGAGCGCAAAGAAAACGCCCACATTGCGTTTACATGTCGTTTATCTACCGGTTTGGAGGGCCGAATATATCCCATGATCCTTCACACGCTATGCAGTCAGAGGGTGAACCCGCTAACCCGCTAACCCGCTAACAGCAGCAAGGTTTTCTCTGTCTGTATCTGAGGATTTTTAACATGAAGACGTGAAGGGTTAGCTCTCATAAAGTTAGAAACATTCTATACTGTGATTACAAATGTATTGGAGCTTATTTATTAAAATAGTTTTATATTTGTAACATATATATGTATATAAAATGTTACTGTATGCAGAGGATTACATTTAATTTTCTTATTTATTTATTCATTAATCAATAAAGGATGAACCTGGGCTCTCTCATTACTGCCCCCACAGGTACAAACACAGCATTGCAGTCTGGGCTGCAGGTTGGTGTTCAACAGACAAAACCAAACACCAATGTAATGTCATACTGAAGTCAATCAAACGCCGCTACAAAAACGCCTGGGTTGCTCAGAGTGCGTTCATTTATCCAAGATTTGAACACCCACATGGACAAGGCTTAAAAAGCTTTTTATCCTACAACAGTTTACAGTGATTGGTTAGATGATCATTTGCATATAGCAGTTTTCTGCTATATCAGTATTGCAATATATTAAGAAATTAGCACTGTGCCTATACCTTAAGCTTGCCTCAAAAGTCTTTAATGCCAAATATGGCTATTATGAAGTACCAAGGCCATCTTAAATGACAAGGCGTAGAATCTTATGAATGCTAAATGTGAGCGAGTGAGTGACTACCCAGGTCTTTAAAGTGCTAAACAGTAGCACCCTGAAGCCTGATTACCACAGCTTTGGCAATTTTTAAAGATAACAGCATGCCACAGTAAGTAAGAAACCAAGAAGTAATAAGAAACAAGTCTACTTTCCATTTAGATTTATTTTATATTATAAGTTCCTGTTCTTGCCAGATGTAATGATGTTTAAGTAGGAAAATCATGAAATTTTTCTAGTCACCAGATCTTCAAGAGCCTGTTAGTAGGCACGAGGTGTTTACTAGTTTCTTACATTAGCCTTGTAAAATGCAACAGTAAAGAAGCAAATACATGTCTTGTTTACTCATATACATTCATGGTAAAGTGGGAAAGTACACAAATGTGATATTTCACAAAATCGTCATTAAAAACCAGAAAAAAACAGGTCCAAAAATCCGCAACACATCTGAAAACAACGATGCAACAGTGGGGTCAGATACGTACGGTCTCCAGCCCAGAGGAGGAGTGAGGGGCTGGAAAAGAGACCGGTTCACTGTGAGAATCTTAGGGCCTCTCAGACAGTGTCCCGGCCCCGCATTCAGCCACTCCGACACAGAAGCGATGCCTGGGTTGGGTTATCTCTCAACGTCATGGTGTTTATTCTCCCATGAGCATTATACATTTTCAAACCTCTAGATGTAGAACGATTCTTCAGTTCAAAGTTCAGATCAAACCCTAACATTAAAAAGACACTGTGCAGAAAGGAATATACAGTCAGATTCAACAAATCCAGTTACAAATCATCTAAAGCAATAAAAAAAATTTAAATTCCTTTTCAGCAGAGAGATTTTACAATTTAATTGGACAAAACATCTGTGAAGGCAAACAAGGCAACGAGTAAGCGCTGAGCTAACATGGCGGTAAGGAAAAACAATGCTAATTTTACATTAGGTTGGAAATGCTTATTGTATCGGTTTAAAAAGGGCAATGCAATGAGAGTACCCAGGGTGCTGAAGTGCTTGGTGGTGTAATTAGCTTTCGGCTCTGCTCCCCTGCCCCTGGGGCGCCTGCTCATTTTTGCACACACAGTCTTTCCGTATACTTGACATAGCAACTAACAACCAAAGATGAGGAATCAAGAGGAAAAAAATCATAAATATGGGAGCGCAACTTCCCCTCCCCTGCGGCACACTATATACCAAAATAAACAATGAGGTAGGATGGGAGGAGGAGAAAAATGGGCTCTCGCTAAACTCAATTCCTGAAAGATGAAAGAAAGTTATTTTATGAATCTGTATAAACTCTAAGATAACTTTCCAAACACCAACTTGATTAGATGGATTCATGCTAAGAGATGAGTAATGCCTTCATTGTTCATTTATAGATAAATGAACAAACATTTCAGTGAAATATTGATGAATGCTTTTAATACCCATATATACAAATGTGCTGAATTATTAAAAAGATAAACGCTTTTAATATGTTCTCATTGTTTAGGTAAGGAGTCTTTACCTGGCTGTTGAGCAGGTGGGGGAGGGGGCAGGGGCTGGCTCTGAGGGCTACTGTACTGCACTGTGCCAACCGGCCGATACTGCTGGCTTGACAGAGGGTACTGGCCTGGTGCGCAGTAACACGCTGGCATCTGCGGATGGGGAAAAATAAACAAGACAAATGTCATCAAAGCAGCTCAGTAGCACTTGATGCATGCCAGCAGGTCATTACGCAATAGGTTTTTCAATAGGATTATCAGCCAGTAGGAACCACAGACTGCAGCGCAAGGATCCGATGACTTTTTACACAGACAACATTAAAAAAAAAACACATTATTAAATGAAATATCTTCTTTTAAAGCAGCAACTGTATAAACAGAAGGTAAACCCTCAAGCTTCAAACATTTTTCTCCTTTAGCCAAAATGACATGTAGTAATGGTCTTGAAGACAATATTTTGCTCAAAACAAATATATATCTATAATAGATATATATTTGTTCATTTTTATCTATCAATCTGTACCCCCCAAGGTAAACTTAGCATTTCACCCATTTTAGGGATTGAGCACACAGTGGGCAACCACTGTAGTGATGTCTGGGGAGCAATAGACAGGGGCCTTGCTCAAGAGCACTTCAGCCTGCTGGCTGGTTCTGGGACTTGAGCCCTTGGCTTCTCTAACCATCAGACCACAGCTGCCCACATAATATTGCAAGCATGCAAATCATTATATAACAACGTGATGTTATTTGATGCAAATGCAATGGAGACTTGTCTACACAATGTTAATTGTTGAGGTTACTCCATTTCTAATCAGCAACATTAGCCTCAGCTCTATAGTAAAACAGAAGAAGCACCAAACTAGTCTGGACTCACAACGTCTGGACTAGCAGGAGGTTTTCCACTCATTAGGCAGCTTCCCCAACCTGATGCTGACATACCTGCTGCATTGTCTGCTGCATGTAGCCCTGCTGCTGCATCACTGGCTGGCTGACCGGTGCCGGGCCTGGGGTGGAGTATGTGGGGGCTGGAACGCTCTGGCCAGGGGAGGGCACCATATAGCCCACCTGCTGCTGTGGGGGTGGAGGAGGTGGCTGAGGAGCCTGAAGCACCACAGAGGAGGGGTACATGGCAGTGTGGCCGTCGCGGCCCTCTCCCGACGGCTGCCGCACAAGGCTCATGTGGCTGAACTGGGCGCTCAAGTTGTCTTGCTGGGGGGTCAAACAGACAACTTGGTCGTTAACACATCAGTGGTCCCTTCGGTCATGTGCCATGTTCGCTACCTTGTAAGACAAGTTCTCTGGTTCTCTAAAGCAAGTGAGCAATGAGAAATCTTCTAGCTGGTTCTGCAGAAACGATTTTGGAGAACCAAGGCTTGAGTTTAATTACCAATCCATATCAGTTTGTTTTATTTCCCCCCCATTAGAAAATACACTGGGATTTGCTACATTTCTATTCATAGAGTATTAAGTTCAACATCTGCTGCTATATTAATTATTCAAAGCAGTCTTCCTCTCTTTTAATTAGCCATTAAGGGATGTTTACTGGTAGAGGGAGGTCAAAAAAGAGGTTAGCAGAACACATGATGTGTTTGCAAGTGAAGGGTGGAGAAATGAGGCACTGTGGTAGAACTGATCAAATTAGCAGCTCCCTAAAATCTCCAAAATGAAGCACAAATACACCAAATGTGTGAACAAGATATTCAGAGCCGGCGTGAAGCACATAGTGCAGCTGACTGCAGACTGAAAGTTCTGGCGATCTTATTAATCTAATGGAGGCACAAGACCAATGAGCATCATTAAGGGAGGCAACATACTGCCATCCATTCTGCAAGAGAGCTTTTCTATTTTTTATGAAGCAGAACCATTCATCATGAACCTCACTTTAAATGATCACATAATATTCAAATTTGGGCCAAAAGAATTCATCAAACAGCAAAAAAATCCTCGCTATACAGATTTAATGATTTTCTTTTAGCTTTTTAAAACCTTTTTCAGCGATATTTGCACATTTCAAAGGAAAATGGCATGAATGGTAGTAATGAGCAAACATGGCACATAGCAATAACACAAAGCCTAATCAAATAAAGATCAAGACATGTGACTTGGAACCAATTACACAAAAAAACATGACACTAGAGCCGGGCAATTTGCTGATATTTGTTGTTATTGTGATAAATTGTGGACACTATAGTAGCATATTGTGTATATTTAAGAAAAATGTGTTTTATCTTCAAAGATGATAGAAAAATACATATTGTGACATCAGAAAAGCAATAAATTTGTGAGATTATTATGTTATAAATGCAAATAGCAGTAATTCATGAAGTAGTGATGTCCTTTAATCTCCAAACCTCCCCATGCAGCTTGGTAGTAATAATTCAGCACCTGGTTTAGCTGATCAATACTTCCGCATGTTAAATCAAGTGTGCGGCTGATAGAAGTGATTAGATTCACACAATGGCTGTGGGCACTGAGAGGAAGCCAGAAACCAAGCTTGGTTTTTCAAACTAGCTTGCAAGATACGCCAATGTACAGCTTACTTCTATTTACTCTAGTATTTTTAATAAACAGCTTAATCTACTTTCTCTGATGTGTAAGACTTTCTATACATCTATACAGACTGAACACACAGAATGGTCTAAAGAAGAAAGGAACAGAACACAGAAAGGAAAACAACACCACGAAGAGAAGGAGAGAGAGGTAGAGTGGTACCACAGTGTACTGTTGGTTAGGGGAGACGGAGAGGAGCTGTGGTGGGTAAGACACCGCCGAGTACTGGACAGGCTGAGCGGAGGGCTGGACAGGCCAGAGGGGCTGAGAAAGCAACAGATGAGGAAGAAAATAGGGGAGGGGTGGGGAGAGGAAAATGGTTTTAGTCAAAAGATGGAGAAGATGGAAGAATCTATCAGAGGAATAAACACAGGCAGCCAATTTTCCTCAGCAGATTTATCAAGTTATCGGCCCAGTTGAAAGAAAAACACTAAAAAACACGTGATGACGCTTCCTTAGCCAATCAGGTGGCTTGATAAATGATAGATGATGAACATATACTGACAGGGTTAATTAGAAAGGGCCAAACTTGACATGTTAGCCCTGCACTCGCAGATACATTTAATTTTGGAGCCCATCAAAAAGATCTGCACTCTGAAGATGGTGGTGATATTGGGTTGGACTGTCAGAGTTCTGTTTGAGGAAAAATAAAAAAATGGAAGCCATTCGCCCATTGTCAAGACTTGGGTGGCTGCTCTGTAAGAGGTCGAATTAATTTCGCATCTTAGCATTTCATTAATGAGCCTCAAGTTCCCATCATCCCGTATCTCTGGGTCGTCACGGCAGCGCTCGATGGGTACACCAGCATCAAACAGATTGTAATTTCTAGCTGTGATGGCCTGGGTGAACTGCAACGACTCCCATTTGGAAACTGAAGTGCACTTTGGTCTTTTTCCTGAGCACATATTTGCCTGCAAATCATTCACTGTGACAGGGTTGGCAACTCTTGCCCCCAACGGTAGTGCGGCTACAGGTTTAATCTTTTCTTAATAGCAAACGAAATACCTAGGCCAAGCAATTAATGACCCATCAGACTCCATGAGCAGCTCACAGGACAGCACTATCAGCACATTCACCTCCCTCCCATCTATCATATCTAATTGACTTAACAAAAACACAGTGGCGCAGTTAATTCATTATGCTAAGACGGTATTAATTTGTGAAATACCCAAATATTACCCACAGGCTGGGAGCACACACTTCAAACATTTACAGATAAGAAAAAAACGGGGAGAAAATGAATCTGATGCCTTAGTTGTTAGAAGATTTAATAACAGAAAAGAAGAAAAGGGTTGTAATTATGATTGGACTCGTCAATAATAAAACACTTAAACATGCACAGTGGAGGAAATAATTATTTGACCCCTTATTGATTTTGCAAGTTTACCCACTGGACAAAACGGTTATTATTATGAGAGATACAATATTAAAAAGAAAATCCAGAAAATTACATTAAATTATATATATTAACTTGCATTTCATTGAGTGAAATAAGTATTTGATCCCCTACCAACCATTAAGAGTTCTGGCTCCCACAGACCAGTTTGATACTCCTCATTTCTAAGCTCCTCACCCACATTAAATACACCTGTCCAACTAGTCATCTGTATAAAAGACACCTGTACTCAGACTCGATCAATTAATCAATTAGACTTCAACCTCTCCACTATGGGCAAGACCAAAGAGCTGTCTAAGGATGTCAGGGACAAGATTGTAGTCCTGACCAAGGCTGGAATGAGCTACAAAACCATAAGTAAGAAGATAAGTGAGAAGGAGGCAACTGTTGGTGCAATTGTTTGAAAATTAAAGAAGCACAAAATGACCATCAGTCGACATTGATCTGGGGCTCCACCCAAGATCTCACCTTGTGGAGTAAGGACGATCATGAGAAAGGTGAGAGATTAGCCTAGAACTACACGGGAGGAGCTTGTCAATGATCTCAAGGCAGATGGGACCACAGTCACCAAGAAAACCATTGCTAACACGCTACGCCATAATGGATTAAAATCCAGCAGTGCCTACATAGTCCCCTGCTCAAGAAGACCCAACTGAAGTTTGCCAGTGAACAACTGAATGATTCAGAGTGTGCTTGGGAGAAGGTTCTGTGGTCAGATGAGACCAAAATCGAGCTTTATGCTTTGGGGTGTTTCTCTGCTAAGGGCAGAAGACAACTTCAGAGCATTGACAGGAGCTTATACCATAAAATCTTGAGTGACAACCTCCTTCCCTCTGCCAGAACACCTAAAATGGGTGGTGGATGGGTCATCCAGCACAACAATGACCCAAACCAAACAGCCAAGGCAACAAAAGGAGTGGCTCAAGAAGAAGTGCATTAAGGTCATGGAGTGTCGCTGGACCTTAATCCCATAGAAAACCTGTGGAGGAAGCTGAAGCTTCCAGTCCCAAGCAACAGCCTTGAAACCTTAATGAGGAGTAGATAAAAATTCCTACTGCTGTGGGTGCAAACCTGGTCATCAACTACAACAAACATCTGACCTCTGTTTTAAGAGTTTTGCCTTAAAGTCAGTAAAGACTTATTTCACTCAATGAAACGCAAAAAAAATTATATAAATTACATAATGTGCTTTTCTGGATTTATTTTTTGATATTCTATCCATCACTGTTAAAACAAACCTGCCCTTAAAATTATAGACCGTTATCGCATGCCCGTTACAGACTGTCAGTGGGCAAACATACAAGATCGGAAAGAGGTTAAGTAATTATTTCCTCCACTGCATATTGACGTTTCCCCAGAGAGTTGTACCTACCTGAGGGATGATGTGATTATTAGACTGATGCTGGTGGGGTCCAGAGGGTGGAGGAGGAGGTGGTGGAGGAGGAGGTGGTAAAGGCTGCTGTGGCCTAGGAGCCTGAGGAGCAATGGTTGGGTTGTAGACCACAGCACTGCCATCTGGGTTTACAAACGGCTGACCTGCAAGTGCAGACGGGATGCTTGCAAATCTATGCGGATATCTGACAGTACTTCTGCAACATACACCCGTGCATTAAATACCATTAGGCTAAAATAAGTCATGTTCCAATGTCTCTTAAGAATTATGCTAAGACAATGAAGAATTCTCATTATTATTCTTTTCCCCATGTTCTTCTGCAGCTGAAAGAGTAGACAGTTTTACTATTAACTAATGGCACCAGGTCAAAATGCTGAATTGAACCCTGAGACCCAAACCATTGCTTTTGTTCTGTAGGTTGAATTTGAGCAAACTTGGTCAAACCACTATCGTTCTAAATCTCAGGTGATACAATACCATGGAGACCGAATGCCAATATAATGTCTTCAAAAAGAATAAGAGTCATTTCTCCAAATTAAACCAAGTCGACGTCATGTTAAGGAGTAGATCAAATAAATGCTCTGCACATTACCAATGAAAAATGACTACTACTCTCCTTTCAGCAAACTGTAAAATTATACATCACTGCTGACATCATAGTGCAAAATATATAATAAATAAAAAATGAATATTCAGGTAGTTATTTACAGCATAATTATTTTTGTGCACTGACAGGCTGTCCTTCTTTAAATGTCTTACATACAGGCCTGTAGAAACAAAATAATACAGAATTTCTTCACAGGTCCCCTATGGTGATGGAGGTCCTTTGTGCTCCCTGTGACAGTGGCCACCATTACCTGGTACATTTTATACAACACTTGGGACTGAAATTGGTGATCTTTTAAAAAATAATCTGTACATACTAGTAATAATTAAATAATCTGTACATAACCGTGGGAAAAGAAGAAATCCACCAATTTTTGAAATTTTGGTTTCGTTTGAAGTGAAATGGTGCATTGGTAGTAATCTAAACTAAACAAGCCTAAACAAGTTTAAAGCAGTACAAAAAAAACGTTTTTGTTAATATTTCAAGCTCTGAATTTATCTTACAACCATAAAACATCATGCATGATGATACCATTCAGAGGCATTCAATATTTCAGATGTCTGGTTCCCATTTGTTAGAAGGTTTTGTCTGAAGGTTTGTTAGAAAGTAGCATTTCAAGTCACACCACTCTGAACAATGTATTCATGCAGAAAAAAACTATCGAGTAGTCGTTGCAGGTGAATCTTTTAAAGCAGTTGGACAATACAAGGGATTACTGCTTGGTCTGCACATGGGAGACCAGAGTTTAGTCCTCCATTAGACACGGCTCCTAATATTACATATCCTCCAATTTGCTGTTATCACAGCCCATTGCAATGTGGTTATAGCTGAATGTTAAAAACTGGTTGAATAAAGATAAAATGAAGATCAAGCTGTTAAAAATGAAACTGAAACTTAAGTTACTGTTGCTCTAAGAAGCTCAAAGGCAAAGGAACAGTTTACATTTAGCTTGAGCTGATGGTTTAACCCATGCGGACTTTAATCAACAGCAATGGTTTTCCCAATGCTGCCCGAGTGTCTCGCTCAAGGACACAATGACCGTAGCTGTCGGGTGGAATCAAAACGAACATGGAATTATTTCCTGAAGCGGTTTATGTCACTTTTTGCATTGTGATTTTCAAGACTGAATTTGAATCCAAATATACATCATTCAAAATATATGACAGCCCCGCCAGAACACTTCCTAAATGTGAGTGAACACTTCGAGGTTTTTCAACCTCTACCTAGCCATCCAATGACCCTGAAATACGGCTCCTTGAGGTTTGAATGTCTACTTTTCAACATGAATTCCTCAGGCCTCTACAGTAGGGAAAAATTTCCCCATTTGCCAACTGCTTAAAAAAGGTCAATAAGCAATTACACACCCGGGCTCCTCCTCGAAAATATATTAGTGGCAGCAGTATACCGCCTTATCAGCCCCATGCATATTTAAAGAGGAGACAGAAGCGAAAAATAGGAATATTTTATACATCAGAAGAGTTTCCATCTATCTTCTCAATGACACAGAGTACAGCTTTATTATACATTTCTCTTGGACACTGGGGACGGCGTAAGAACTGTAGGATTTATTGATCGCAGTAGATGGGCGCCCATTTTCAAAAGACCTGGCTGATGGCCGGTGAAGAAAGGGGGAAATTTAAAAGGCGTATGAGCTGCATCATTAAACAGAGAAGCTAGGTAATTGTACGAAGGAGAGATGCGTTTCATCAAGCCGGTGTTTACTTTTCAGAGGACAAGCAAAGCAAAGGAACAGCTTCTAATTATTAGCTCAACCATTAAGCAGAGGGGCCTCCAGAGACCAAGAAAAACACCATGTTTACTTCACCATGATCCTAGCGCTGTTCTTCACCTTTGTGTAAGCGATATCACGCTGAGCAGCACATGGGAGTGGATGAATTCAACATGTAAGTAGAGTTAGTTTAGGATTTAGTATTTTAAAGAGCAGAAGAACAAACACAACCAACCCTGTGGGTGAAAGGCTTGCATGAGAGAACTGGTGAGCCTACACAAGTACCAACCTGTGTGCGGGTGGACCAAGATACTTCCAGGCGGGATCCCCGCAGCTTCCAGGGGAAGCAAATAGTAGCTAGTGTTAGCTGTGGTTGCCGGATGCCCGCTCCTGCCACCCTCATAGGACACACTGCTACTAGTGCTGACGGCAGGGTAGGTCAGGGGTGCGGCGTGGGCCGTCTGGGTTAGGGCCGGGGCAGGAGGAGGGGGAGGCTGGGAGCGAGAGAGCGAGCCCGTAGATGAGCCTACACTACTAGAAGAGTCAGAACCTAGGAAGGGGAAGGGAGCAACGAGAGGAGCCTTAACCGACAGATACAGCAGAACATCATGCTGATCATGCTGGAATGTGAAGTGGGTGGGTACAAATGTTAATGGGCTCTAGAGTGAACATGCACCACTTTTGAGGCCTAAAGCACCAAAAGCTATTAGAATTCATTGGGGAGTATTAGGAATATGGGATTATATCTGTATATTGTGGTCTGTGCGACTGGAAGTATTAGGTACTGTGATATTTTAACAAGACTAGATGTTCCAAACATGTGCGATACATTTTCTATTCTAATTACCTCTGGGACCAAAGCAATGAAAAAAAGATAATGATTGTATTAGCAGTGAATGACAAGTTCATTAATTTCTTGATTAATGTTTTGGTTAATTTAGCAATTCGCTTAATTTTTTTTGGTCTTTTAATTGCTTTAAATTTTCATTCTTTCATATAATGGGTTATAAATAACCAACATGTTTTGTGCACGTGTGTACATTCTCATTTTATGCTCATATACTTCTCATTACCATCACTCCTACGTTAGAAAAGTGAGCCAATAAAGACGAAATGTAATCTGCACTCCAATTAAGACCACCAATGAATTCCCAAGAAAGAACGTCTACATTTTTTTAGGAAAGTTAGTTGAAACCAAGTGTTAATGCTTTTAAATAGGCATTAGTTGGTGACGAGGATATGAAACGCATGCATTAAAACCTTTCAGTAGTGTTTAATGAAATCACGTCTGTAAGATGCATGCTGGGAAAAGGAGAGTGAAGAACATGCCTTTGTTAAGAAGAACAGAAGTCATGTTGTGCTGCCCAAACAATTATGACAATGCTATGAAAATCACGAAATAAATGCGTCTTAATATTTCTCTGCAAGCTTCCAAGGTCTGCCAGTGAACCATTTCTGTACAGAACATGTAAAAATCACTCAAACTGAAGAACTATCCTGCCTTTAAGAGTCGCCTCTCTGACAGATGGAGGGCTGGGTGACTGGCTGGCACTTACCCGTCTTAGAAAGGCGCCCTACGCTCTTGCTGCTGCTGGAGCTGTCCCCTCGGATAAGCACGGAGATCCCGCTGAAGCTGCTGGCCTTGGTCATGGCAGGCTTGAGGTTGCGGTTGGAGCTGTCCGAGTCAGTGCTGCTCCAGGGCCGTGGCTCCGAATACTTGGGCTCGTTCTCAGAACTGCTTTGGCGGCTATTCCCTGATCGGCCGTCTTTCAACCTGAACGACAAGTGTCCGTACGTATTACAGAAAACAGTCAGAATGTGAGTGAAGATCTTGCTGCACCCTCAAAAGAAGCAAACGAAATACCTAAAAATTTGCCGCCTCTGCTGTGTGCTGTTACAAGCATCATCTTCCTGGATCCTACAAAATGTCAGAAAGGCAGACTTAATTTCCCCAGAGTTTTGGACATATTACAACCGCAAGACATTACTTCAGCATCCGAAATAAACGCATAAGGTGGAAGACATTTTTAGCTACTGTGATCTGTGGCTTCAGAAATATTCTCTTACAAAAAGAAGTGTCAAATGGTTCCCTCATCAATGGCACAGAAGAACCACTTTCGGTTATCTAAAGAACGAGAGATCGACTAGTGTACAACACTTTACATTAAGTGACTCTTTTAAAAGGTTCTGTACCAATTTATGAGTTCTACCTAACGCTATTCTATCCTATGAAAGGTTCTTTAACTGTAACAAGCACACATCTTATTTAGAAACATGGTTCTTTATAGAACCTTTCACTGAAATGTTCATCAGGGAACTGAAAGTAGTTTTTCAATGACTTTGCTTTTGTTAATCTTATTAGGAGTTCTACCCAAAACCTCTCTGTTCTATGAAAGGTTCCTTAACTGTAACAAGCAAAGTAATCTTATTTAGAAAAATGGTTCCCCGATGAACCTTCCACTAAAATGTTCTCCAGGGAACCAAAATTAGTTTTTCCAATAGCAATAGAACAAAATATTCCATATTTATGAGTGTATGGGCAGTTCTACGAGCCTTCGGTTCTGCCTACTCACCTTTTATCGAGAGAAAAACCATCCAAACCCTGCAAAAGAAATGCAGAGTGGAAATTTTCTGTAAGAAATGAATTGTTGCTTTATACAGTGTCAATAATCCAAGCTTCAGCCTTAATAATGATTCTAAAGCTTACATCAGCGAATATCCTCTCCCTTGCCCGCTGATATTCCTCTTCACGTTCTTCTATTGATTTACTCCTCCGGTCTTCTTTTAGCCTCATTCGCATCTGAAACACAAGGTTCTGCTTGAAGAGTCTGCACAAAAAGCAACTACCAGTTCCCCCACAATCACACCTGTGCTCTTTATTTCACTCTTCAGTTCTTACTCATTTTATATGAAGGGTTTATTACTACTACCGACCACCAAAAGACAATGGGTCAGTTCCATACAACATTACAAAGAGCGGTGTAAAGCCATCCATCTTTCTGAGGGTTCCATCATTAGTAGCTTTAAGCTTGCCTCCTACCATGTTGTCATCTTTGTCCATGCTGGAGTTATCCCTTTTTAAGATGTATCGTTTCTGGAAATCATCGGTCTTGTCATCTTTGATGTGTTCGGAAAACTTCTGATCTGGTCTGCACAAAGACACGAGGAGAAGAAGTGGAAAACATGGTTATTAAGACAGATCTTTATGCCATCTCTCACTCCCACTACATGAACACAGTGCCTCAGGCCAGCGATTCGAAAATCGCATCTAATTAAGTTCCCTTCACCAAAGCCCATTTCAACAGAGAGCCAAGCCAAAAACCTGCTCTGCCTTGGAAGCGTCCGCTCATTCTCAACTCAGCAGCTTAAGCCGAGAAAACGAGCGAAGTGAAATTAAAAAATTGAGATACTGGGTTACTCACATTCTTGTATTGCTAGTTTTGTTCATGATTACACATTTCCCAGTTTGGTCGACGTTGTGGTCTAAACCGAAGTAGGCAGCTACTCTGTGGAGGAGCATTCTGTGGTAGGAGGTCATGGGGGGAAACTTTCTCCTCTGGCTCCTAGAACAATGGAGAAAAAGAGAAAAGAGAGATCACAGCCATCTTTAGCTTCTTGGATGATTCCTGAGCAATGAGAACAAATACAACAGGACAATTATACACAGACACTTAAAGAAAGGAAGCATTTACTCACTCGTTGTTACTGATAAAGTCCAGAATGTCCTGTTCCAGCTTCAGCAGCATCATTCTGTCCCTGTATTATAGAACAGTGGAATAATATTAAGGACATGATTTCAAGTTACCAGCACATACTTGGAGAAGACCGTACATTTTTAACTAATGTACTTAATGTGTGTTTCATATTGAATGTATGGAAGAAGAAAAGAATCAGGAATAGATGATGAGTTGAAAAAATGTCTACACACCTGGGGTTGTTTTTCAATGTGTTGACCAAAAACTCATGTAGATCAATGCCAGTGGAGTCTGTGTATTCTTGACTAGAATCTTGAAAGGGAGGGAAACGGGATTACACACCACCCTAGGTGAATTTTTTGTTTCTCCGCATCCAATTTAAGCATTTCAATGATACACAGATGAAACGCAATCCACAAGCACACACCTCTTGACAGCATCTTGCGGGGCGTTTTCTCCAATTTCTCCAGCTTGTCACCACTTCTGTCTTTGTCGTCTTCGTTTTTACACGCCGGAGCATCCTCTTTGTCAAACGACTGGGAGAGCTTGATCTGAATTTCATTCTGTGGAACAGACAAAACCACCAATGGGGCAATTGAAACTAAATTTGGGGGGAAAACATTCTTTAATGCTAACAAACTTAAAATGCAAATTTTCACCAAATACACTGCCAAATTTAAAGAGCCCATGTCATTAAATACTGATTAACTCACTTTTTTAAATAAGACATTAATGCCAGATGTATGGTTCATCATAGGCAAATACACCACTTGCTTTACAGTCCATAAATAGAAACTGAGCTGCACAAACTGCATTAAATTGACTGTTTTCAGGAAGTCGTGCATTTACATATATCCAGCCTAGAGCAGCTTAAACCAACTCATTCACACTGAATTAATGCTTCAATCCAGAAAGCTTTCTGAAATATTTGCAATAAAATAAAGAGCAGTCAATTGGAACAAAGAAGCCTCTGTTTCAAAGGTACATCAATAAAAAGAGCTTGTTTTATTATTTGTTAAAAAGACGGGTTGAAGTAAAAATGAATGAAAATTGGACACCCAGATATCATAGTGGGACTTATAGGAAAAAAGATTATTTTTTAAAATAATTTGCACCTTTTATTTTTTGCTTTTTTCCAAAATGTTACATCCAGCAAATAAAACATTAAATGTGCATTGGATTGTTTTTACGTAAGCTTTATATTTCCTACCCAAAAAAAAAAAATGGCCGATGCGAAGCTTCAGCTGGAACTCCTTTAATTTGAAGTGCACTGCTTCAGCAATTCCCCAGTTGCCTTAAAATACTGACCATCAGCAACAGCAGTAAAACCAGTAGAACCAAAGAAAAAAAATCAGGACATGTGTAAGGACTGGCCTTAAACGCAGATTGCTCTAAGACACTATATCACATTTTGAGCTTTTGGTTCGGCGTCTCCGGCAGCAGATTATATTTTATGCTTTGAGCTTTGAGGACCCCTGCCATTTGCAATGTGGCAAAGCCTGGGCACCCTGAGGGGAGGCTTTTGGTTGAAGTCTTTTCTTTTTCCCGCTAAGCTCAACGGCGTCCTTGTGCCTTTGCCCCCTCCAGAGTGGTCGAGACCAAGCCGCCTCCTTCCCCTCCCCGTTTTCCTTTGATTAACAACGTGACGAAGAAAGAAGTCCATTACACTTTTCAAAACCGGCACAAAAGTAAAACAAAGTACGGCAGGAGCACAACATGACGCCAAGGGAACGACAGGGCATTTCTGAAAGAAGCTTTTTTCTGTGGGGTAGGGGAGTTCTGATGTTTACACTGAGAATGGAGAGATCTACTCTTCGCCTTCGGGGGAAAAAAGCAGCTAAACTGATGTTAGAGTCCGGACTACAGGGGGAATGGTGGTGCTGCTGGGGTTCTCACGTCTTACCCGGTCAGTCTCCTTGATTATTAATATATAACGACTGCACAACTGTATGTACATTGTACATCATGATATCCATCTCTGCAATACTTATATCTTGGCCTTTAACCAATCACAGAGCAGCTTTGAACTTTCTGGCGAAAGGGCTTAATTAGAGTAGGATAAAAAAAAGGCACTATATGTAAATGTGTTATTTTTATTATGATTAAATTATGATTTAAAAATAGGCTGTTTTTAAAGCTTAGTTTCCTCATGTGGACTGTATAGATTGGGACATACATTGTGAACATACATTGTTCCAAACAATGAAGCATGTATACTTATTTTAATTAGAGAAGCGTTATATATGAATGCTTTAATATGTTAAGAAGTATTGTAATCATGTAGTGAAATATTGTGCCATATATATATATATACACTGAATTTATACTGTAAGATAAACTGATAAATCACATTCAGAATTCATTCATCCTTCTTTTTGCAATGCACTTTTAATTCAAATTAAATTAAAATGATTTCAAGTAAAATAAAGGGGGAAAAAAGTTACATTATGATCTATTTTTTACCACAACTTTATGCTGAATCACTTAGCTACTTTAGCTTCTAACAATTTCTGACAAAGTCACCTCATTACGCTTGGAGGAGAACACTAACTGCATCACTCTGTGTTGGCCACATGCCGTGGAATAAGAGAACTATTACACAGTCACAAATGTTGGCGGCTTTTTCAACTTAACTCTTAAGCTTATCTGATTATTTGACTTCTGGGAAATCCATAGACAGAGGATGGTTAAACAAACAAAATATAAACAGATCTTCCCTGATGATACATTTCTTCTTCCATAACATTAAGAAGAAAGAAGAAAAAGAGGGAAAAATGCTAATTTACAGAAATCTACTCAGTGATTCAGTATTTTTTTTCATGTCTGCAAGTCATGGTGATTCACCAAAGGAGTCCTACAAAGACAAAACACCTGACACACACACTTCCAGAAGAAAAAGATAAACAAGGGGCTCATGACATCATGCATCACGCATCCTATTACCAATGAGCAGGAATGGGACACTTGGAGGTCCTGAGAAGAGCTTTACCTGATGTTCTGGAAGCAGTTCAGAGGAAATTGGGGGAGGAGAGGGCTCTTCACAAATGGCCAGGCTCCGAACTAACTTTAACTTTGCGTTAGACTGGGGGAGAGTAGTGAGGGTTAAAGAGAGAGATCAGGATGTACACAAAAACCACTGCAGGTTGAGTTGCATTTCCAAACACTGCATGAACTCAATACTAGGGAAATGAGGATGAGGATCCTTCATAACGAAAATCAAATCAAACCTCCCATGCAAGCACCACACAGATGAGATGAAATTAAAAATATGTTGAGTCTGATTTTCAGAGCTGAAGGATGAATATGAAAGAGCCAAAAATCTCAACATGCCTACACAGAATTCAGTCTGATTAGGGGCAACCAATGTGGCTCTTGAGTGCTAGAAAACCATGCAGGCAAAAAAAAAGCATGAACTCATCACAAACAGGCAAAAAAGGTATTTTAAAACATGAGCAGTGATTGGTTCATGGCACACAACAAAAACCAAAGCACAAATGAAATTTGGCTATCAGGAAACAACTAGAACATGCCTCTTGCCACTGTACCTTGGGCCTTTTTGCGCTTTGTCCAGGTATTTGCCGCTGTACGGTAGGCAATGAGACAACATGAGGCACATGGATTGTGTTACTGAATATAGAATACAGGGACATCAGTCTAAATGAGATGTTTCGCAGAAAGGCAAAGCAGAAGGTACATGGATTGCTCACCCTAAACCATCTATTCCAAGAAAATAAAGATGCATCATCAACATTTTCAGGGCTATTGGATGGTTTGAAGGGGATTAAATACATGTGGCCCTTCTTCCTATTCCTCTCAGATCAACGAAGACCATCTAACTCCTCTTTGACCAACTACAACATGCTCCACCCAAAAATGGAAATAGTGTCACTTCTGACTGTATGCCCACCCAATGTAATGATGCACGTTTGAAAAGATCAAGATTTGTGCCTGATATCATCTGGCCAATGTAATACTTTTTGAAAGCTATAGCATATTAACACATAACCCACTGTGAAAGCAGGCCAGTGGCCAATTACTTTCAATGTAGCACAATTTGTCATTTATACAAACAAAATTTAAAAATGTGAAGAAAAAATAATATTTATTACATTGCAACTCTAATATTAAGTATTGGGGATGTTTGTCCAGCAGGCTATAGGCCAATTTTCCTATAATAAAATAAATAAATAGATAAATAAATAGTTTCGGGCAGAAAACCAATCCCTAAACATATTTTCCAACATTTTTTCAATTTTTTTATCATTTTAAATGGTAAGAAATCCGAATCCAGTAGAGGCAGACCATCCAAATGCTGTTCGGCATCTCGTTTAAAAAGAAACAGCCGTGCTCACAGCAGCTGTCATCATTCTTGTTCGTACTGTGTCATATCCACTTGGATGTGACGGACATGATAATGAAAGCCGAGGGAGGTGGGGTTTGCCGTTATTGCTCTAGATTTTATGGGGGAAATTTGATGAATGTGACAAATGTCAAACAAGGACAAAGAATCCTCCAGCCATAGTGCTGGCACTTTGTAGTGGATACTTATATTAAAAGGTGGTTAAGTGGTTCCTTTGCTTTACGAGCACCAAAAGTGGCTGGAAACGCAACTGGGACAATGACTCGTTTTGTAACCGACACCTTGAAATGGGCAGAAACGATGTGCGAATTGTCTGTATTCTCCCAGGTGAAGACACGGAACGTAACGGAAGATGACGGCATCAAGGGGGCGGACTACGCGGCTGTCATTATCCATTCATCTTCTCCTCCGTTCTCCGGCTCCTGCGGTCTTCTGCTCCCTCAGGCTCGGGCGGACAGCAGTGGGCCATGGTTAATGAGCAACACAGTAGCCTTACAAAATTATGATGGATGCTTATTCACCCTTAATTGGGTATTGAGCATCTCCTAGTCCCCGAGTGCCTGGAGCTGGCACCTAGCCACACGCAGGCGCCCCCGACGATTGCAATACATGGTGAAATTTGCCACAGGAGTGTGTGCAAGATGAGGAAAAAGGAGTCGGAAATGTGTGTGCACTGCAGGAAAAAAAGGAGAGGCAGGTAGCACGGCGTCGTGTGCAGCCGAGGATCTGCGACAAGCCTTTTGGGCGGGGGGTTGGAGGGGGGGTGGTGCTGCAGAGCCAGATGGCCATAAAGCCACTTGCTGTGATTTCCCTCCCCACCCCCCAAGGCGACACAGAGGAAGTTTGAGGATAAGCTCAGATTGCCAGCCACACGGCTTCACTTCACCCGCTTTTCTCTCGAAGCATCTCTTCAAGGGAGCAGGAGGAGAACGGCAATATGGGCAGCAAAATTAAAAGAAAGGAGGCCGGTTGAGATTCAGAAATGGACGGCACTGGGGGAAAATGTCACCGTGTTTCAGAAAACGCTGCTCTCCAGGGTATCTGTCAAATAATGCGGGAGTAAAGATGAACACACAGAGACTAAGACACACTACCGCAACCTTCAAAAGCTTAACCTTCACAAGCTGAAGTGGGTCGAGGTGTATCCATTTCGGCTGGTTCTCATAACACAATTACCTGGCGATTGATTGGCTGTGCTTGGCTGGCGATCCCCCCGGGCCCCGAGCGCCTGGGCTGTATCGGAACAATCGCTCTACTGATTTGTTTTTTTGACCTCTCTCCTTCAGAAGATACGTTCCTCACAAACCTAAGGGCGTTTCTTTTTTTTTTTCTTTTCTTTTTTGAGGGATAGTGATAAATATGATGGTCAATATTGCTATCGATCGCTAGCAAACATGCCATGGAATATTGTGTTTCATAAGAGAAAATTAAAAAGATTGAATACAAGGCCATCACTTGACAAGAACTCTATAGCGTGTGTTAATTACCAGAGAATTACATTTCCCACGTCTCCACACGTATGCATGTCACTGAGGTTTATGTCAAAGTTACTTTTTAAACACTGTTTACAGAACATATTATATGATTTATCTCATTAGTAGAAGAACGGAATACTGCACAGCAGGCGAAACCTATATTATATGGCGGCAATAACTGACTGTACACTGTCTATATTGTCTAATACAGCTTATTATTATTGCATAATGCACACTTTACCTTTTATATTGTATTCATATTGTATATTGCTAACTAGGCACTGTGTATTCTACACTGTATATTGTACTGTACCAGTATACAGCATATTGTGTTCATTGTATATACAAGTGTATATACACATTAATATATATTATACACACACACACCATACAATATCTATCATTATGTATGTTTGAATGTACTAGAGACCCCCCAATGGCTGAAAACATGTGTGCAAACATACTTGGCCAAATAAACGGAATCAGATTCGTTAGACTACTGGGCAAGGAGGTCATGCCATCATGACGAAGGTAAATCTTTATTTCTATCTGAACAGCTTGCACTCTGTTCTATCTCTCTGTAAGGTCTGTAGGATTCATCAACAGCATGGCTTTAAGATCAGAGCTCCTACTGTAAAGGTTTACCTGTGTTTCACTTCTGTCATCACAGCAGTTCTCCTCCCCATCAGGCTCTACTTGCTCCCGGCTCTCAGACTTGGTGTAGGTGTTGCCACCTGGTGAGCTCTCGTCTACCTCCAGACCCCTCATGGTTTCGCTCGTCTCCTTTGCATTGACAGTATCAGACATCCTCATTAGAGAAGGCTACTTGGAGCGTCTACCAGGAGCTTGGGACCTGAAGGAGATCGAGATGAGACTGCAATTCAAACGTATCAATCTGAGGAGCAAATAAAACGAATAAAATTACATGAATGAATGAATTCTCAGCCATTTACTAATCGTGATTAGTCTTCGGTTTCAATATTCCCACTGTTTTGTGCTACCGTCACAAACGTACGTATGTAAATGTATGTAAAGAGCAGCATAATAGTATAATAATGATTCAATTCCCCCCATGAATCAAACCTTCCACTTCAGGGAGGAAAAAAAAACACGAGCTAATTAGAATTCTGCCAATCTAAGACTTCCATTAACACGTTAGGACTCTGTGAGATATCAGGCATGTGACACTTCAAATCCCACTGAGAGACTTGGAGCTCTGACAGATCATCCAGATGGTTCAGGAAGCTTCTGTCTTTCATCAGGCTTTTTAAGCTCCGTCTTTCCTTTCAAAACTACCTCTGTCTTTCTGTCTGTGCTTCCCACAAAAGACGATTATTCTTGGCTTTAGAGACGAGTCAATGCTTTTTACACACTTCAGAAAAGTGATTTAAATTATTTTTTACGTTTTTTCTTACCCAATGTTCTGCTGTGTGCTGGGCCTGTGATGGTGCCGCCCTGGCGAGAAGGGTGAACCCCGCGTCCCTTTCAGTGGCGCTGTGGACCAGGTCGTCGCTTGTGTTGAGCGTGCTGGATGCCCTGAGATAGAGGCCCATGTCCCTGTCACCAGCACTGGCTCCAGTTCAGAACAGCGATGGCCGCCGACAAGGCGCTCATGCCCTTCAGGAGCCTGGAGACGAGATCGCACCAACAAAACCTGGTCAGAGCCAAGCATGGTATTACACACACACCAGTGAATCTCATTTGAATTGCATTTTCGTCCAGTAAAACCTGCATCTTCCGCCATACAACTCAGTTTACAGTCAACAAGGGGCTCGTTACATAGACAGCGCTGCCAAGCAATGCCTTAGAGGAGCAGGTCCTCCAACTTGCTGAAAAGCGAGCGATGTCTAATGGCGTATCATGGAAGCTGCCACATCCTTACCAATTACTGAGACTATAAGGACCACCCTCTGTGAGTGCAATCAACTGGAGAGACAGTGCAAAGGCATAAAGCAGTCTCTGCCCCAAGCCGCAAGGCCAGCAGAGAGGCGAGGGGCATTTCACCAATCCGCGAACGCTTCTTCGAAGAAATGGAAGGGTCAGTTAAAAGATGAAGGTCTAATGCTATTGGGGAAGCAGTCTGGTGGCTCAATAGAGTAACAAATGACGGGCAGCTCTGATCAGTTGAGGTACGTCAGGTTCCAAAACAAAGTGACCGGCGCCCTTCTGCCTATACCCACTATATTCACCCCCCACCCCCCCGTCACTGAGGCCGGAGATCAAAGGGATGTGTTTGGTATTGAAGGACACAGCTAAGCAAACACTTAGCTGGGCAGAGTGCTGACAACGTAGCACATTTATCACGCTAATGTAGCCGAGGCGTCCACTGCTGCATTATTTAAGCAGCTGATGGCCCTGGCTGATTGGGATTCATGAGATCTGTAGCCTGAGGACGAG
>JBBIGC010000002.1:3594867-3611840 GCA_037576955.1 Lepidarchus adonis
AGATCTTTAAGTCCATCTCATGAAAAATCGGAGCAGAAACAAAAGTGTTGCGTTTATATTTTTGTTGAGTGTATATATTATATAAATAATAATATTTTTTCAAGCAAATCCTGATCACACACAAAACACATTTGTGAATGTGTGATCATGGCTTGAACAAAGGAAGTATCTGAGGACCTTAGAAAAAGAGTTGCTGATGCCCATAAAGCTGGAAAAGGTTATAAGATCATCTCTAAAGATTTTGGACTCCACCAGTCAAGAGTCAGACACTTTGTACAAATGGAGGAAATTCAAGAATGATGTCACCCTACCCTGAATTGGTCGATTACTTTGTCATTTCAATCAGCATTTAATAGTCTGAGAGGTTACAAGGCAAATTTTTATGTTCATAAGTCAACCATCAGCAGAGCACTGAACAGATACAAGGTAGTAATGGTTTTTTTGTCTACTTTCACCTCCATTTCATAGTTTCATTCTCTTCTGCCAGCTCACTCTCACCTGAAATCTACTTTATTTTAAAAGACAAGAACTGTAGAATAAGAGGAATTGCTCCTTTACTTTACCCCACAATCAGTGATTCATCAGTTATAAATTAAAAAGTTGTCTTTGTTGGTTTAGGGTGCACTGAGCAGGCTGAGAAGGGGAACCCATCATCCTCTGGTCGACAATGGATAGTAATAAGTAAATTTCAGTTTAAAAAGACAACCCAACCTGAGCTTGTTTAGTATGATTTGGTGCTAGCATAAAATGGAATGCTTGAACTGAATGCGACTGTCAATTAACATGCCTTGAACAGAACCTTTGAAGAATGATCTTGATCAGCGTGAGCTTTAGGCAAATACATTTTTGAATGTACCCTAAGCCCTTAATGAGCAAGCCAAAGGCAATAGAAGCAAAACACCCTAAAATGTTGGACGAGACCTTGGGAGGCACTAAGGCTCAGAGGGGGAATCCATCCCCTTTGGTCAACACCAGATATTCACACTGCAGGGCAAATCAGATTTGTTTCTGAAGTCTGATTTTTAAACTTGAATGTCACATTTCAAGGTTACAAGTGGCCAAGTGCAGTTTATGTGGTTGCATTTGCTCCCATGTACACATTAGTTTTATTGTGTACAACACCATCACACTGAGCGCAGGAGTCCCCCAGGGATACATACTGAGCCCACTCCTCTTCATGCTGCTAACCCACAACAGCACATCCAACTCTGTCTCTATAATCTGTCTCTTAACATTGACAAGACTAAACAGCTGAATACTGACTTCAGAAGGACCCAAGCTGACCATCCCCCACTAAACATCAACGGCGCAGCAGTGGAGAGAGTGAAGAGTATCAAATTCCTTGGTGTTCACATCTTAGAGGACCTCAAGACAATATTCTCACTTAACTTACTCTGTATATTTGCACTTTCTTACTTACTCATCCTGTACAGTTACAAGTTGCACTGCACTTGTCTTCTATTCAGTCCCAGTCTACTGTCCTTTTTCCCACCCAAGAATTCCTATTACTATGTTTATATGTAAACTGTATTTGTATCTAGATTGATAGTAGTATAATGCATATAGGTTTAGTGTAAATTACTACCCCACCCCGTTGGGATCTGTATTGTGTTTTATGTTGCACATTTAGTCCAGGAGAACGTATATGCAAGTATGCATAGTGGCAGGCAAAACTTAATAGACCAGTTTTATTTCTCAGCTTAGAACCTGATGTACAATATTCGTAGTCAACAAGTCAAGACCATTCAACAAGTCAAGTCAACATGTCATTGGTCACTGATTCATACGGAAGCTGTGTTGCCATGTTGCTCAGTACAACTGCCAAAGTGTCACAAAAAACAGAAAGAGAAAACTGAATGAAAACATGCCTGAATTGTGTACTGCATGGGGATGTACAAACAGTCCTACATTACAAACAGATGAACATTTGGAAATTATGCTTCACAGGAGTTATACATAAATAAATAGGAACATTGCAAATGTCTGACAATATGTAATGTGTTGATTGGTAATTGTTTTAGAGGTAATTAGCTAGTAATGTACTGTACACAAATGTTTATTAATCTCATATTTAAAAGTATAAAAAGAGGGACATCAGATAAATACTGAGACTTTATTTCTATTGGAAATAGGGAAAAAAGATAGCTAGCTTGTCTCACACTATGAAAAATTCAGAAGGCAGTGGGTACCAGCTTCAGCCAGCAGTGAATTATTTTATATGGCTTTTAAGATAATTATCGTGTCATCAATTCTGTATTTCTGAAGGGCTTGTGTAGTATAAGAATATAATCCTCTATTGGTCTTAATGTTTATGTAAGTGAAAAAATGATTGTAAGTAAAACTTTATTAATCTTATAGTGTTTTATGTTCAATTCCACAAATCTCCTTGTTTACTTATGTTTATTTACAGGTCAGTCTTGCCATGACCAATATTGCAGAAAATGTTGATTTTAAAGGCAAATGGCCAAAAACAGGCAGAAAGGGATCTGCATATGATAATGCCTATGAGTATCAGAAGTATCTGGCTATTTTCCACAAATGTATTACTCTTTTTAGCAATGTGAACAAAAACATTAGACTAAGGTGAGTTAGTGAGCAGAAAATTAAAGCTAAATGTTTTATTGGTTCTAACATGAATATTAACAGAGTTTATGTTTAAATCTTTAGAGAAATTTACTGAATTATATATGTGTTTCCTAAAATGTGTTTCCTAAACATCTGTTAAAACTTTCTGTGTTTGTGCTATGATAATTAAAATGCAGCCCAGTGTCTGAAATATGATCTGACTGTTTAAACTGTGTCCACAGATCCGATTTGAATCAGATTTGTAAGCGCCTGCAAATGTGTCCTGGATTCAAATGGAACAAGTTAGATTCACATGCCATTTTGCTTTCAGAATATAGAAATTCTGTTCTGCCCAAATCTGAAAATTTGAGCTTCAACAAAGCCTTTGTGCCACATGGTAAAATGTATTTTTAAATACAATATTGTGAAAAAATAAATACGTCACTTACAAAGAGTCATTTATTTCAACATATTTGAGCAAGCAAACATTTCATCCTCTTTAATACAGTGTGAAAAATACAAAAAATACCCTTTTTATTATTCTGTGCGGACAGTAAGTACAGCCTTGCTTCTGCTTGTAGACTTTATACTTAACTGTTCTTAAGTCATCTTACTGAAATTTGTGACTGCGCTTCCATTCAAAATTCCTTTAGCTGAATGATGTTTGTTGGGTTTTTTGCATGTACCACCCCTTTCAGTTATCAGTTACATAAATGGTTCAAGAGAATTCATAAATTGAAAACTGCACCAGAAAGGAGAGTAGCTATATGGTGAGTGAAGCAGAAAGGAAAAAATCATTTCTTTTTTTCCCCACCAGAATAAAGACGCTGGACCTAGAGTGCGGTAGACCTCTTCTTTGTCTACCATACACCACAAGTTGTTACCTTAACGGAAAAACGGGGTTGCAATATCCGGGTTTCATTTTGCTGAGTATGTGCAAAATCACACCTGTTACACAAGCATAAGACAGACTCTACAGTTAAGGTCATGGACTGTTTCACTTCATTACTGCTGTGTATATCATCCATGAGTTTTTTTACCCACACTGTCACCAGATAGCAGCTCTTTTCCACCTGTTTTACCCACACCAGACACTATATAGGCCACAAAAAATTGCTCCCCTTGAAACACGCCAAATCTCACAACTCATGTTACCTATATGCGTGCTACTCCTTCATATTTAATATAAGCCATCATTACATGCATGAGTTCCAACTTATGACAAAATTCCTGTTACAATGCATTTGATGTAATTCAAGGATCCCCTATATTGCCAAATGTATTCTCATCTGTGTGGCGAGTGTAATGTGTTACACTAGATTATTATTACTAATTGTACTAAATGTACAGGGCTTTCATTTTGAAGTTTGTAGTGGAAGCGATGTGGGACGTATGAAACAGCATGATGTGTTATGCATCATTTTTTAATTTAATTTCTGTGTATAGGTCAGTTTATATTTCTGAAATTTTTTTTGTTATTTTCCTTTTTTTGTGAATTTGTTGATTTATCTGAAGCACTGTCACGTGGGTCACGTAACGCGTAAGCGCGAGGGTAGAGCTGATGTACGTTCAAAGCGCCATCTCTCTGTCACAGACTGTCATAGCGAACAGAGGTACAGCTAGAGCAGAGCTTCCTCCTTTCACTGCCTTATGGTGTCTTATGTTTCAATGCAGACTGTCATAGCGAGCAGAGGTACAGCCAGAGCAGAAAATCCATGAAAGCAAAATTAAAAGAAGGAAAAAAAGGGCATCTGAGAACTACAACCACGTGCGACGTCTCTTCTTATTCACGACAAACACAACGCAGAAGTAGACCCACTACATATAGAAAGATTCGAAAAATCTGATTCGACTATGAAAATTCATAGTCGGGGACAGCCCTATTAACTACTAACTAAAATACAAAAAACACTCAGGTTGGCTATTACGATTGAAGACAGAGATCTACTGATACTACTTTGTATTCTATGAAAAAAGTAAGTGCCAGCTATGCTTAACAGTATACTCAACACTGACCATTGCCCACGCAGCAGAGCCGTCCTGGTTAACTAGGAGGACGATCACAAATTTGTTTTCCCTTTGGGTCAAGGCACAGACGAACTGAAGCTAAGGTCATATTACACATTTTTCCATCAACAGATATCAGCATTTAATCAGACATAACATTATCACCACCTTATGCCACTAAAACAGCTCGGACTGTGGTGCACCGAGTGTTCTGTCCACCTTCTATCAGGCCTTGGAATCAGACCTTGGTTCTTTTGATAAGTACTAACGACTTCATCTCTGGAACGCTTCATAGGACCTGATGTTCTGGACTTGTCCCAATAAGCCCCTTGGCGTCTATACTTAGGTTTGGCCATTTTCCTCCTTCCAGCTCATCTACTTCAAGAACTGACTGTTCACTTGCTGCCTAATATATCCAAGCCTGCTAACAGGCGTCAGAGGTGCTAATGTTATGGCTGATGAGTGTATTTTAAGAGAATATAATGTGAGGATGATGAAGGGTGGGGGTGCAATGTTAGGCCTGGCGTCCAACGTTACGGTTTTATGAATAGTCCTGGATTTTAAAAACAAATTACAAAAATAAGAATAATAAATAGCCAGACCTGTGGGAGACACTGTAATTAGTGCCTTAGAACGCAGCACTGTGATTAAGGCACCTGCAAAAGAATTGCATTCAGACTGTGTTTCCTCTTCACCAGTCCATCCAGAATGAACAGAAGGAACACGCGAACTCTTATACTAAAACACATTAACGTGAGAATGTGCAGAAAGGTCAAGATTTTGGATAAAACCGCGTAATTACAAGGGCTAAATAAAAATATGGCAGAAATATCTAATTGCTATTCTTTTTTACCAGCCATTCATTTGCAATTCAAATGTGATTATTTTCATTAAACAGATCTTTTGTTTTTCACCCAGGTTTTTTTTCTTGGGTTTTACACACTCGAGGCTCAAGTACTAATGTGTCAGCCATATCTAAAGCATGATTAGATTTCACCATCATGAAATTCCCCAATTAAAACTTCTATATTCAATAACATAACCAAAGACCCGCCAGCAAATTCTTATACTACACAAGCACTTTGTTTCTGTACAAAAAGGTCCTGTTTTCAGACGCGGCAGTTTGATTAATGACTGATATGGCAAAGCTGAATGGAAGTGTTGAAAACTTCATCTTGTACCTTTAGAGTGGGATGATCATTACACCCCAGGCTCAAACAAACCCAGTTCAAAAGAGTCTATGGATCTGATCTGTATCTACGTTACGTGTACCGGACGCCAGGGCAGTCGTCAGCCTGTACTTACAGTATGTTATTTGTAGTGTGTTTTATATCTTTATATGTAATTCGGCTACTGGTACTCACATTTCCCTTCAGATCACTAAAGTATCTATCTATCCATCCATCCATCCATCCATCCACCTATCTATCTATAGATCTATTTATCCATCCAGCTAATAGCAGTCTATATTCAGCTGTGCATCTATCCATCCATCCATCCTTCCATTCTTCTATCTATACATCTATTTATCCATCCAGCTGTCCAGCTATCATCTGTCTATATTCAGCTGTCCATCTGTCTCTTCAGCTGTCCATCCATCTATCCATCCATTAATCCACCTAGCTATCTGTACTTCTATTCATGCATCCATCCATCCATCCTTCCATTCTTCCATTCTTCTATCTATACATCTATTTATCCATCCAGCTGTCCAGCTATCAGCTGTCTATATTCAGCTGTCCATCTGTCTCTTCAGCTGTCCATCTATCCATCCATCCATTAATCCATCCAGCTACCTGTACTTCTATTCATGCATCCACCCATCCATCCTTCCATGTATTTTTCCTTCCATTCTTCTATCTATACATCTATTTATCCATCCAGCTGTCCAGCTATCAGCTGTCTATATTCAGCTGTCCATCTGTCTCTTCAGCTGTCCATCCATCTATCCATCCAAACATTAATCCATCCAGCTACCTGTACTTCTATTCATCCATCTATCCATTCATTCATCCAACCATGTATGTATCCATCCGTTAATCCACCCAGCTACCTGTCCTTCTATTCATCCATTCATCCAACCATGTATTTATCCATCCATTAATCCATCCAGCTACCTGTCCTTCTATTCATCCATTCATCCAACCATGTATTTATCCATCCATTAATCCATCCAGCTACCTGTCCTTCTATTCATGCATCTATCCATTCCTCCTTCCATGTATTTATCCTTCCATTCATCCATCTATCTATAGATTGATCGATCCATTCAGCTATCTATGTTCAGCTCCCTATCTATCCATCCAATCATCAATCAATTCAGCTACCTTTCCTTCTATTCATTCAGCCATCCATCCATCCATCCACCCTTTCATTCATTCATTCATTCATTCATTCATCTGTCTATTCAGCTAGCCAACTCTCCATCCAGCCATCAATCCATCCAGCTATCCATCCTTCCACTCATTCATTCATCTGTTTATTCAGCTGCCCACCAAACCCACCAACCCATCATTGTTCATGTAGTGCAGGTCCAAGCTGACTGGACACTAGCACACAGTTGACCCTGGGTTGATTTTACTGTGGTGTGGTTGTATTTTCTCTTTCCTCGCCTGAACAGCGTTGTAACACTGTCACTGTAGCACACACACCTGAGTAAACACTTAGCAGCTAACAACTTGCGAACTAGAATTTCAGAAGAGGCTAAAGTTCTCCAGTTTTAACGCTGAATAAAAGAAGTGTGCTTTAATGCCCCAGTGAGGAGAGCAGTGTGTGTTAGGGTTTCTGCGGCAGAAGGTCAGTGCGCCTTGGTCAACATCAACATTAGCTCCGCTAGTGAGAGGACACCAAGGCCCCGAAAACAAAGAGAAATTACATTATTATAGACAGAGGGATTATTTTCTGCCAAAAATATTGCTAATCAGACATCGTATTTGACGTGATATAAAGCACTGTAGCGTTATTTACTTTGTTTTCGCATCAGCACCAGTTCAGGCCTAGCAGCGGCAAACAGCCGGTGGAATTAGCCACGCTGCTACTCCTCCAGCCTTGAGCGGGATTCCTCTCTAAAATAAGACTTATTTAAGCACAGAGAAGTCAATAATTACAACGTTACATGCTGCTCTTCTCACAAAAGCACATGTTATTCACATTGCCTCGCTTTACTCCGGCCCCGGGCAGCTGCCGTGTGTGCTAGCGTTAGCGTAGCGTTAGCACATCCCAGCAGCAGAGCCCGGCCTGCCCGCCCCGCACCGCAGCGACTCCCGCTCAGTACTCTCGCCCTGCAGACCCTCCCTACAACCGTCTTCGAGAAAAATGCTCACGAAATGTTCGTTCTTACCGGCTGTGTTAAACTTGTGCGTGTTTTTCTGCTTCTCGTGTAGACAGACTGCAGACGGTACTCATTGGTGGAGCTTGAGTTGGTAACCCGAGGGCGGAGAGACAGGCTCGCTCTGCGGGACCCAATGAGCGCAGGGCCGGGTACAGCACCGAACCGTCCAACGCTGATCACTGTGGGGCACCTGGAGGATGGGGAGGTTAACAGCTTAGCACTGTATACAGGGGTGGTGAAGAAAGAAAATGAAAAAGATATAAATAAAACACGCAGACCTATTAATAATTGAATAATAAAATGTTGATTTAATAGTAATTGTTTAATATTTACTGAAATTACTTATTACCTATTAATATCTGAAATGTTGCATAAACACATACAGAGAAGGAATGGTATGTTTTTTTTCTCTTTTTTGCAGTCTCCTAGACTTTGATACGATTCAAAATGTGTAATTAATCAAATTACTAAACTAAAATGACATTTCAAGGAAATTAAGGTCTATGTCAGTCTCTGGCTTAATAATTTAACTTGAATGTAATTTTAAAGCAAAGACAAGTGATAATAAAATGAAATTAATAATAAAATTAAAATAATAAAATGAAAACATAATTCCATTTGGGTTTTTTTTATTAATTTTTTTATTAACTGTATATTATGTATACATGTTTCATATTATTATTGCTGTTGTTGCTACTACTACTACTACCAGGCACAATTAAAGCAATATACTTCAAATTAGGGCTGAACAATGAATCACTTTTATATCAAAATTTTAATTTTCACATTTTGACATTTTGTGTTCCCTGCAATTGAAAGTAGTAGTCAGACCTAGCTAGCTAACATGGAAACTAGCTTGCTAAGGCTAAAGCTAGGTGGCTAGTCTACAGCTCAGTTAATACATTTATAATTTCTTATAATTATATATTTATTACAATGCCAAACATTTTATGAAGTGACCCCAAAATGTTTTTAGGGCAATTAATTCCAGAAATTAAGTGATCCAGATGAAAATTTGAGATTTATTAGACCACAGCCATTCACTAAATGTGTGGAGATTGGATTTGAAGTCATTGTTTGATCAGGAGAGAAATTGAATGGGGAAGTGAGAGGGCATCTTTCCCTGTTGGGCTTCTTCCCCTAAGTCCAAACTGGTATGTTCAGAAGTTCAAATTCAGAGGTTGGTTTTCATGGGTTTTTAGACATTTCTGCAGCTAAACTGCAGGAGAATGATGTACATTAATGTCGGTGTGATACAACAGGACCTAATCTGCAACCATGAATTTGACCTAGCATTTTAATCTAAGTAAAAAACACAGGACAAGAATGAGCTCCGGAGTAGCTATTATGTGTTCAGTATAGAGTAACTCATTTTTTTTCTTAAAGACTTCCTATACTGAGAGATATTTCAGAATGTATTGTTTATATTCATGCTGTATCATTTTTGCTGAGCCTGAGAATGCTTATTTGCCTTTGAGGCCCACCTGGCGGGCTGTCAGATCTGATTTCCTCCCTGAATCTGAAACTTATCTGATCTTTTCCTTTATCCACACATGAGGGAGAAAAATCACACACAACAGACATGTTCCTATCTGAACTACTACAGAGGCATTTCCACACAATTGTAAGCCTAGAACATGTCCAAAGGCACAAATCTGACAAGGCAAATGAGGCTCATTGGAGCACAACAGCTTGATGTCTAAATATAGCCAGTCTCTTGTATATTATGTATGAATTAGGCTATATGGTTCAATTCGATTCAGTTTTATTCATGTAGGATGTTTTACAGCAGACGTTGTCCTATAGCAGCTTTCCAGAAATCCAAGGCCCAGACCCCTAATGAGCATCGCAGAGGGAGACGGTGTCAGGAAAAGCTCCCTAAGAAAACGAGGAAGAAACCACAGCCAAGACTCAAAAGCAAAAAAAGAAAAGAAGAAAAAAGTACATCCATCTCTGTCCTTAGATAAAACAGTCAGGACATGAGTAAGGCAACTTTACAAGGAAGATTAGGACGAGGTGCTGGAAAGATTCCAGGTATGTTAGTAAGCTTTAATTATACACTTGCCTGCAAATCTCCAGAATGTTCTATTGAATTAAACGCCACACCCCAACATCTGGAGGTCTCATATTACCGATAATGATAGCTGAAAAAATGAATAACCACTGCCACTGGGGATGGTTTCTGTGCTTTTGATTAATGATCTATTACATCATTCGACAAGTCATTCATTCACTCACTGTAAGGGAAACTGAAAATTAGATTCTTTAACCATCAATTTCACTGCTTAACGAGAGTACAGGGTCTTTGGGCGCTGGTGGTTTTCAGTAAAGAGACAAAATAAGGTAAACTATTGCAGGGAAAGAGGAAATAAAGATGCTTAAACATGACTAGAGTTGGGATATTTTGACACTAGATGTGTTTAAACACCATTAGGGTCTGTGCCACCATCATCAGGCATGCTAGAATGTGTTAGCTCTCTTGCTGGCTTGCTAACTGGCTTACAACAACTAGTGGGTTGTGGGCATTGTGGTGATCTGTGCTCGATCTACTACAAAACACTAGGAATTGATTGGTATATTGGCAAGCTTATGCAGGTAATGTATGATCCACAAGACCCCTTTGCCCAGTGGACAATACATTTTCCATTACAGAACATGCTAATCAAACGCATTTCTACAGCAAAGCCATTTTGCCAATTTATCCAGTCCAGGAGTAACCAACTCCAGTCCTAGAGATCTACTACCATGGAGAGTTCAGATCCTACACACCTGGTTCTCCTAGTCAGACGCCGCAGAGGGTCTTAATCATCTCAATCAGGCGTGTTAGATTAGGGTTGGAGATGAAGTGTGCAGGGTGGTAGATCTCCAGGACCAGAGTTAAGCACCCCTGATCTAGTCAAATCCAATTTCCATGCCGGGTTTGTCCCTTATAATGCTGTAGCAATGGAGTCAACACTGGAGGGAACATTAACACTGTTAGAGTTAGGTGGTCTGAGCATTTTTGCTAATATGAGGTCAAATATTCCTATTGATTTGGGTAGACAGTGGGGCAACATTGTGTGTTTTAATTAACATATCTTGGGTCCACATTTTGAGCAAATTTGTATACTGGTGAGGATCAATATGTGTTATAATTATGTACTTGCCCCATTAGACAGGGGCTGCAATATTGGGAGGATGAACGCTTGAATCTAGCTGCCCTTGCAAAGCATTGTTAAGCTCACTCCAAACATGCTTGAAGGAGAATACTAACTACATATTCTGTTCAGCCAGGGAACGGAAAGTTATGGGCCACTCCAGAACCAGAGCCACTTTTTCGTTGCCCAGGTGGTGTGTTTGGGATCTGTGTCATGCTGGAAGATCCAAACATGTTTCATCTTCAGTGCACTCACTGATGGAAGGAGGTTTTTGTCCAAAAATCTCACGATACATGGCCCCATTCATCCTTTCCTTACTACAGATCAGTCGTCCTGTCCGTTTTGCAGAAAAGCAGTCCCAAACACAATGTTTCCAACACCATGCTTCACAGTGGGTATGGTGTTCTTGGGATGCAACTCAGCCTTCTTCCCCCTCCAAACACGGCGAGTGATATTTGTAACAGAGAGTTCCATTTTGGTCTCATCTGACCACATGACATTCTCCCAATCCTCCTCTGGATCATCCAGATGGTCTCTGGCAAACTTTAGACGGGCATGGACATGTGCTGCTTAAGCAAGATTTTAATCCATGATGACAGTGTGTTACTAATAGTAACCTTTGTTTCTGTGGTCCCAGCTGTCTTCAGGTCACTGACCAGTTCCCCCTGTGTAATTTTGGGCTGTTTCCTCACTGTTCTCAAGATCATTTATACCCCACGAGGTGAGATCTTGCATGGAGCCAAAGGTCGCGGGAGATTGTCACTGATTCCATTTTCTAATAATTGCTCCAACAGTTGATCTCTTCTAATGTTTTTTTTTTGCTATGTAGAAAGACTTGTGACTTCTGACTGTTAATGGGAAAATAATGATAAATCCAAACAAATGTTAAATGTAAACCAATGTATTAATAAACATGCATTTTAGCCCAAACTTAATTTCAAACATGTCTTTAAAATATATGACATATTTATAACCATTCCATACTTTACTGAGATTTTTGAAGCATTTTGAAGTTTCAAATGTTTGGTTCCTACCACTATCATTGTCAATAGGCTGGAAAATGTTACATTGAAATCCAACCTTTCCCAGCAATGGTAAGTCAAAAGGCAATGAAGCACCTAGCTCATCACAGGGTAGATACAAACATTAACAATTTAGCATCTCCAATCCACCTGTTGTATATGGCTTTGGATCATGAAAGGGAACCTGAGAACCTGTCAGAACCCCAAGGAGAGATGGGGAGAACAAGTAAACTCCACCGAGGATAGTGGACTCAGATTCCAACTAGGACATATAGGACCTTGTAACTGTGAAGCGACACTTCACTGGTCAGCACAAGACCCTGCTTCTAAACTGAAGTGCATATTGATTAAAAGTAAGTATTGTGTTTTTGGTATGATATCTAGTCATAGCCCAAAATAACATACTAGTATAATACTAGTACTAGTTGAGTACTCCATCACTGGGCCAGCAGTTCTAACCCTGAAGTTTCATTTGTTGGCTTTTGGATGCAAGTATTTTGGGGGACTTTGCCTCCAAACTATCCACTATATGTAAAGGTTCGCTGGACATCAAAAAAATCAAAAAGGTTCCTGAATCCGTATCATAGGACACCTCAGACGGGGAGTCATCGGGTCAGGTGAGCAGAGAAGCTGGAAGATCTTCCGCGACAGCGACCCAGACAAGCAAGGATGCAGAGACCCTTCCAATCAGATGTCAGTGTTGATAAATCCAGCTGGAATCTCTACAAAAGCTATTGATTGGAGAAGTCAGACAGTGGCCAATGCGATCCGAGCCTCTTTAGTTAACAGTCGGCAAGCATTCAGAATCTTTTCAGTCCCCCTTTAAAGGTACGTTTCTTCCCTTCGTTCGCAGAGCTTCCGATCTCTGGCTGCCTGAAAAGCATGCATAGTGCAAGTGACCTTGATTTCAGGACGGCTTTTAGAGCCAGGCAATCATCGGTAACCCAGCGCACCTAGCTTTCACACAATTCCATTAGCCTTTCACAGCTCAAAACGCCCAAGAGCTGGGGGAAGCGTGAACCCAAGGCATGTCGGCTTTACTTTCACCATTGGTGCCCCCTCGCTCCCACCTCCCCAAATCACCACCACCCTGTGGCTCTTCATCTCCTGCTTGCCCCCTCAGTTCCCCTTCACTTATCATCCCTGTGGGCACTGCTTTTGGCAACCTAGTGGTCCGCAGCAAACAGGGCGTAACAAAGCCATGGTTCACTCGAGGCCAAGCTTTTTTCCTGTCTTTCCGCACCCATCTCCCTAAATTGATTGATACCTTGGAGAAGTCACTCGCTGACGCGCGGCGCTCTGTGAAGAGAGACGGGCTGATCCGCTGCCCTGCTAGTTTTATATAACGGCTGTGTGGGAGGCCGGTGACAATCGAGAAGGGGGCCGCAGCCCATCCAAGCAGATACGGCTCCACCGTTCAGAGCTGCTGAGATGTGTGGGCAGTCGCTTTTAACAAATGGATGCTGGCTCACACTCAGGCTTATGGGGGAGTGCTGAAATGAAATTATGTAAATACCCTTCAGAGTAGTGACACACACACCGGATATGGATGCGTGCTCAAAGAGACACGGCTATTGATCGTAAAGTACGACTGAGATTCTTGTGTTGTCTGCCCTCACATTTGGAATTTCAGATCCCTCAAAACACAGCATGGCTTATTGCGTAAACTTACCACCGATGTCATCTGAGGTATTAAACGATAAGACAAAGTCGTGGTCTTGATTCTTTAATATTTACAGCAGCAGTGCCTAATACATCAATTGCGAGCTACCGGTCGATCTCGTGAGACCACAGTAAACACAAGTGAACCAGGAGCCACAGAAAACACTGCAGTACAGATGGAGCCAATTATATATCCCCACTTTGGCATTTGGGAATTGATTGACATATAAAAAAGCCAATCTGGTGTCATCTTTTGTAACACGTGTCACAGTCAACCACGCACGCTACTGCAAAACTCAAAGTTTTAGTTAGCCTAGTTAGCGGCTAACAGTTTATTTACTTCTAAAGAAAGGGAGTAAAAACGAGTGGGGACCTGGACCAAGAAAGAAACCAAAATCGGACTGTTCATTAAAAAGTACAACACTAACTACACACCGGAAAGCGAGGGGTTTATGTCCAGACTATGCAACTTTGGCTGTTGATGGTACATGCATTGAGCCAAACACGTTCATACTGCTATGCAAGGTAAGCAATATATATTTTAAATATAAAGTATACTCCATGTATATTTATATATGTATATAATTTTTAGCATTTTTATTGTTTGTAGATCATTTTGACTTGGTCATTTTAAAAATAGCTTGCAAGCCAAAAAAGTGTGGGCACTCCTGATTTACAGTATCAGTATGACATTGACTATCTAGACACTTTATTACAATGGCAACTGTCAAGGGAGTGGGATATTAGGCAGCAGGTGAGCGAGTCAGTTCTTGAAGTTGAAGTGCTGGAAATAAAAGCCTTCATTTCTGAGGACCTTAATGTAATGGCTAGAGTATCTCCAGAACAGCAGGTCCAGGTGTGCAATAGTTAGCCAAAATGTATGCAAGGAAATGGTTAATTGACAGAGTCATGGGCACCCAAGGTTCACTGAAGGCTAGTTTTTCTAGTCTGATCACAGAGAGAGACTTCTGTTGCACAAAAATTAATGCTAACTCTGCAAAAAATATGTAAGAACTGTAATTATCATGGAAGGAATGGTGGAAATCTATGCGCCACATATGAAATTATGTTCCTTACAGTATTGTGTATAAATTGCATTACATTATAAGAATACTGCAGGTTTAATATAATATATTAAAATATCTCATACACTGTATAAAAGATGTCTTATAACTTAGCAGTTGGTAGTGGTAGCTAAGTGGTTAGGACTTTTCAGAGGGATCAAAGTATTATGTCACATAATACTACACACCCAGACTTATTAATTTTTTCCAATTACTACCTACTTCCTAGTCAATGCATGATCATTTTAACATTACTATCAATAATTAGCTAATTCAAAATATAAACCCTTTGGAGGATTGATATGTGGAAAGATTGCTAAGCTAATGCTAACTCACTGCATTGAGTTTTCATAAAAATATTAATATGAGGAATATAAAAAAGGTTTGAGCAAATATAACATAAAATTTTGAATATGAACACCACAAACTAACCAGCATAGCTAATGTGACATAGCAATTCACATTCTGAAATATTTTTCTACTACAGCTATTGAACACACAGCTAAACTCAGGTTTACCACTTAGGCAGCCATGTTTGAAATGATGCAAAACTCAAAGTTAAGAATCTGATGTTGGGTCCTGTTTTCTTTCTTTTTTACCTAATCAGATATCAGAAAATCCAACTTCTGTGTTGCCTTCTAATGCAGCGTAAAACTAACAATGAGGAAGTAAACAGTTCTTCATTAGCTCATGCTGCCTTCATGTGCTCTCAGAATTGTGGTAAATACAAATTGCAGACTTTGACGCAGCATGCGTACACTCCTTCGGGTTATTATTTCAGATGAGAAATTCAAAGATAAAGCTGCTAGATGGAAGATGCGTTCCAATTTTGAAGTCAAAATGACAAGTATGTCATGTTCAAGTGCTTTGTTGTCGACTTGTCAGATGTAAGCGTCGTTCTTCTTCCTGCTTCATGAGGAAATCTTATTTTGTGCTAGTTTAGAGCACATAGATGAAGGATTTAAACAATGTACACAAGCAACAGTCATTAGGAATTAAAATGATTGATCTGTTCTCCACCATGACAAAAGGCTGAAGGTCAACTCAGGAACTCAGGTATATAAATGATCAAAATTATCTCTGAATTTCCCATTCATAATTTTGACTTGTGTGGTTGTTCACATTTAACTTTCAAGTCAAAAACTCATATCTCCCAGCCAGCTTGTTCATGTGGACACCATATAGGTTTTATGATGGTCCATACGTTGGCCCACCTGGGACCTGGCTTGTTTCTTCCTCAGGTATTCAGTCTCCACATCGGTTCACTAACATTAGCCAGTTTATTTACTTTTGCTGGTTGAACACATGTGAGAAAGCTAACAATGATCTTGAATTCCCTCCAAAACCTCAAACAAACAGGTAGCCCATCCTGGAGATTCGCATATTTCGCAAATCACAGATATAATATGTATAATATTGTAGTAGAGCTGAGGCTTAGGGGGGAGTGTGTTGGTGCCGCACGGCCCCCTGGGTAATGTGTTTGAGGCGTTTGGGTTTCGTTTTTATCTTTATTATGGTTATTGGTTGGGAAATTTGTTGTGTCTTTTTGGGTAATTTGGGACATTTTGTATTGGGTATGTGGGTTTTAGGGTGGATGGCTGGACTCACCATCATTGTGCTTAGTGTTCTGTGTGGTGACTTCGGTGAGCCCAGCCATCCATAGTCAGTTGGGTTCTAATGCCTTAATGCTTTGTGTGTGTGCGCTATGCCACTTGGGGGCACACTTGCTTCAAGAGCTATTTTCAGAGCTTTATTAAAGTGATGGGCTGTTGCCTAATTCGAGCATAAAAACCTTGGTATGTCTCCATTATTTCCCTCGACAATTATCCAAGCTGAAATATCATCACGATATTATGCATTCTGTTTAAATAGAATCTCTTTTACTTGATGTTACGTTTTCACAGTAACTTGGTTTGCTAGAACCAAAACTTAAAAAAGTTATAGAATGTAGTTACAGCATTTCCTGATGTTTGCTAGCTACAGGGGCTAAGGTTGGTGTTTATAATGGCTTAGTGAAGATTAGCCTAGCTGGATGATAATGGCTAATTCTGGCAAGTTGTTTGGTGTTGCTTGCACCAAAGATACTCCGTTTTTATTTTCACCGTATGCTTAAAAGGAACCCCGACTATTATGACAAGTTACTCTGAATATGTTACAAATTACCTCCGATTCATAAAAACATACT
>JBBIGC010000002.1:3657988-3669638 GCA_037576955.1 Lepidarchus adonis
ACAAAACTGCACTGACACCCCAGGCAACAGAATTACCATGCTGCTTGCCTAACTGTCAGAACAGGACAAAAAAAAAATAGAGGGAATTGTTAACACTATTATAATAATTAATTGTTACAAATGTATGTAGGTATGTTGTCATTGCTATTGTTGATATTATTGCTATTGTTTAACCATGATACATGCTCTCTGCTGTTCTCCTTGTCTGCCCCATTGTCTCTCTCTCTCTCTCTCTCTCTCTCTTTCTCTCTCTCTCTCTCTCTTCTGTTATTTGTTTGTCTCTGTTTGATGAGTTTGTCCAGAGTTGCCAGAGATTAATTAATAAAGTCGACTTGGCAAGAACAACACAAACTCTCACTAGTTTAGGAAGAATATCTCAGATTTCCCTTCTTCTCAGGACAGGACAGGTAAAAAAAAAAAACACCCCACTTTGGGCATAATTTGGACATTGTCACTTAGTGGTGTACTTTACTTTACTCAATATTTTATTGTGTCATTGTCATATCTTCAGTGTTGTTCCATAAAAATATATAATAAAATATTGACAAAAATGTGAGGGGTGTACTCACTTTTGTGAGATACTGTAGTTCACTAATACAGAACGATAAATGTAAATATACAGTAAATAGTATGGTAGTGTGTAATATAACTTGCAGCAGATATATAGCACAGCAGTGTGTAATGTAATTTACATTAAATGTATATATACATTATGTACCACAGTAGTGTGTAAAATGTACAGTACAGTAAATATACAGAATATAGCACAGTAGTGTGTAATGTCATTTACATTAAATGTTAATATAAAATAGATAGTTTAGTATTGTGTAATATAGTTTACAGTGCATTTAAGTATACAGAATATAAAATATACAATACAGTAGTGTGTGATAAAGTATATTTCTTTCTGATGCTGAAAGATGCACAGCTGAAGACAGGCTACCCTCACAAAGCTAAACTTTCATGAGTACATATGCATTGTCATATAATGTCAAATAACTATATGACAGAAAACAATATTTGAATAAATTTCACCAATAATTAAATGGGGATAAATATATATATATGGGCACTGCAAGTATATTCCATTTATCACCATTATAAAGCAATCTGTCATTAGGTTTCTCTATAAAAGTTTTGGCATCAATCTGAAGGACTTATAGAAACCAATGGAAATTTCCAAATTTCAATTAAAAAGTATTTTTGTATTTTTACTCAAGTAGAAGTACAAACAATTACGCAAGACATATTTTAACAGAGGAACTTTAACTATTAACTACTATTAACTATTAACTATTAACCCTTAGAACAGTATTTCCTGATTATTTACATTAATAGATGAATATTCTTTATTGATCAGTTTGAATCTGTACTCTTTCATCCATTTGTTTAGATGTCAATGACAAAAATAAATGTAAAACATATGTATAAATGTGTATAATTATGAATGTATAATTTTTCTTTTGTACAAACAAGAATGTTATAAGTATGTGCACTTTTGATGAATGTCCTTTGCTTGCCTGAGTCAGTGAAGAACATTTATTATTGAAGCATGTCTTTGTTCTTCATGACTCGTAAGTTAAGGCTGAAGTTCAACAGTTCTTCGTTCTTGAGGCGTCTCTGAGCTTGATTCTTCCCACAGTGCTCACTAATGTCCCCATCCACTCGGACTCAAGAGCAGAGAAGAAAACACTTGAAGAGGCTTCCGTTCAAGAGATTACGAATGAAGGAAAACATGCAGATATAGGGGAGAACCTTGGGGAGAGGTTTCACAATTTCTGCCTAATTAATTCAATAATATGTAAACAAAGTCATCCAGAGTTGTATGAGGTGAAATGTGACGTTCTAGAGAAGTGTAGGCATTGTAGAGACACCAGTCCTCACAGTGGTGGTGTATGGAACCAGACATCTGAAGAGTTGAACACCAAGGATGTCTTATTACCCGATATGAAGACATTGTTGAAATGCTTTTTCCAAAAATAAATAAATAAATAAAAAAAGGACACCCCCATTAAATATTCAGTTCTTTATTACAAAACGTTCACATATTGATGTCTAATCTTGTTTGTATTTGTCTCTGGTACAGAAAGTGATTTAATTAATTAATAACTACAAAAAATAAACTAAATATATCAACAAAAATCTGTATTCTAACTGAGGAAAAAGTTAGGACACCCTAACCCCACATAGCTTTGGTTGAAATAACTACAGTGAGACATCTCAATGGGATGAAGATCAGTTTTTACTCAGCCTCTCCAGGATACTCTATTATTCTAGAATTCCTGGTCTACATTTTCTCTGGCGAACTTCACTCTGGCCTTAATGTTTCTCTTAAAGAACAAAAATGTCCTCCTTGCACACCTCCCATGCAAGTGAAAGTTGTGCATGTCTTTCTGAATGTAGAAGCACTTTCACATCAGCAGTAGCAAAAGTTGCATTAGGTCCCATGATGACATTTGAGGGTTTTTGGAGACTTCTTTTAGCATGTTGCGGTTTGCTCTTGGGTTGAACTTGCTTGGATGGTCAGACCTGGACATGTAAACAGTTGTTTTGGAAGTCCTCCACTTATAAGCTGCTTATAAGCTGCTACAATATTCTATCTGAAGGTCTCAGACAGCTGTTTTGATCTCACCATGGTGTTTACTCTCACCTCAACAGTCAGGAGCTCACCAAACTAAATGTCTGAGGTCAAAACAGGGCAAACCTCCTTCAAAATCCTGAGTAACAATGTTCTAATAATATTCACCTGTGATCTGAGCCATTTTAACTGGGAATAAAGGTTATTTTTTCTCCCATTATTGTTAAAATTGAGATTAAATATCCATATGTCCCAGAATGCTACTAAAACACACAATCTTTCATAGGGTGTTTTCCACAAGACTGTATATGCTGTACAATTTTGTACGGTAAAATGTATGATTTGAGTTGCTTATTCACACCATAGTGGTGGGGAGTGCATATGACTACCCCAGTGCTCATAGGGTAATAATAATAATAATGTCCTATGAGAAGGGCACCAGTCCATCGCGGGACACAAGGTTATTAGTGGCTATGAAGAAATGACATCAGGTGTGGTTTAGCAGTCATTCTGTAATGGTTTTGCCATTTTAGAAAATCAATTTATGGTGGAGGGACACAGAAATAGTCAGTGAAGACAGGAATTGCCCCTAGTCCATCACACCCCCCTCATCATCATCATATAAAAATATATATAATACATATAAAAACTTGATCCAAATGCACCCACTTTCGGGAAAGCACATAACGTGGCTGTGACGTTGCGACGTCTGGTTCCATTCACCACCAATGTAACGAAATGAGTTTCACCATTTCACAACACAACACTCTGAATGACTTTGCTTACGTCCGAACAACTGTAGTATGCAGAAATATTGAAAAATAGACATAATTCCTCGAAAAGGCTCATGGAATAAGGCAGATTACTCATTATCGTCATGAATGACGTCAACTTATGGCTAGGAGTCTATAGCTGTCACCTGCGCAAGTGCTTTTTAAGGCATGGACCCATCACCTGTCAGCATCAGGCTGTGCAGCAGGAGGAGAAGGCAGCGTTCGGAAAGCTCGTGTTCCGAGCACACTGCAGCTTTCTCTCCAACTCCTTTTCTGAACGCTACATATGGCATTAACACTTCGGATTCATTTACACCCTCCCACACTGCAAAGGTAGACTTGAGGTTATTTTTATATAGAAAAAGAGGAGGGAAAAAAAGGTGCTGGCATGGGCGTTATGTTTTTACCCAGGCCGTCAGAACGAGTTAATTATCAAACAAGATGGCGTGTGATATTTCATGGGTGCACCGCGGGCACACATAACAGTTTGGTTCTGAGAAATATGCCAAATGTGTGTGTGTTTGTGGCTTTTTTTTAAGTTCACAAAGATATGAACATGACAGAAAGTGAGTAATGCGCTCAGAACAAGAGAACGGCACCTTTGCAGCCACCCACACTGTGCGTACCAAGCCGCGCTAATGTCAATAGAATTAAAGCCAAGAGAAGAACTCGAACTGGGCCCTCCTCGAGCGTGAGGCTTACGGCACTAGCGCCAAGTCAGGAGGGGAGTTTGAGAAGAAGAGCAGTCGAGTGCGTTTAACAGCACAGGCGAAGATCGCTTTCATGATATGAAAAACAATGGAACATTAATAACCCAAGAATTGGCCCATGCAAATTAGACAGAGATTCCCCCGCCTACAAAAGCCTTCAAAGTGCATGGGAAAGAGCTCGTGAAGGTAGATCTAATGTGTGGTAAGAAAAAAAATGGTTTGTTTTGCACAGGCCCAAACTCGGGGTAATTATTGCGAGGGGTTGAGTAGGGAAAGTTCCTCACCTGTCGACGGGCCCTGATTCCCTCGCGCTCGCGAGCTGTCACCGAGGCCGCCGGCAATCATCGCTGCCTACAATTACCAGCACCTGCAATTACTGCCACCTTGCCCGTCGTCATAGGCTCACTGATTAACGGAGTCGGGGGCTGGGGGGGCATTCTTGGGGGTGGCTGGTTTCAGAGCATGGGCAGTGTTTGTCAAGCGCGTCAAGACCCCTCGCAAGAACTCAGCAATTATGCCTTAGCCGAGCGGCCTGTGTTAAAGCTCATTGGAATGACCGATGAAACGCGATGCCTGGACTTGTTCAAGCGAACTCACCTGTGAAGGAAGACTTGGGAGGACTGAACGGAGTGACGGCCCAGATTGAGCGAAAAGGTAGTAGCGTTAGGTATCGGCGCCATTAGGAGACTAGGCGATTTCCAAGGGCCCCATATTGACGGGAATTATTATATAATACGGGGCCCAAAGTTTAACTTCTTCTTCGGGCTAAGCAATTTTAGAGGAAGACGAAGGTTACTACAGTAAATGGTTATGAATGTGCGGCCTGATCTTTGAGATATTATTATTTCATGGTCCTATACATAAACATATATTTCTTCTATGTGGAAAGGTACTTGTGGGCCACTGTAAGGTAAAGAACATTCTCATTTCCCATTATCAATATTATATATCAACTTGGAAGATATGCAGTTTGCATAGGAAATAAAATGACTGTTTTTCCAGTAAACCCACCACAGTCCTTGGTTCCTGTCAACACTTTTGTAAAGAAATTATTATCCAGAGAGACTTGTGCTTTGTAGTATACAGAGAAATTCTGTCCCACACTCCAGTAAACCTAGACGTCAATTACCAGCTGCTAGTCTACTCTTTACCGTTTTTTATTTAGTTTTTTGTTAGTTGTGAGAAAGTTTGTTCGGGACATGTACTTATTGACCAAAGGTCTTCAGTTGTCGTTTGAAAACAGCGAGAGTCCATGGTTCTAACAGTCAGGGGAAGTTCATTTCACTACTTGAGAGCCAGAAGAGAGAAGCCTTGACGTGTTCGATTTTGAGAATTGGGGGATCCAGACATGCTGATGATACAGCAAAGTGTGACCCATGGTTTGATCATTGCTGAGGCTGGAGCGTTTCTGGCTTTGTAGGTAAATATTTGTGTCTAAAATCCGATGTGAGCAGCCACAGGAAGCCAGTGAAGGGTTCGCAGCAGTGGAGCACAGTAGGAGAACGTTGTGTTTTGAAGCTGACTGCTGGTTTCTCTGCAATGAACCCCAACAAACTGCTCTAAATGACTTTTGTTTAAATCCCAGTGGTTTGAAAGATGCCGTTTTGGGGAACTGTTGGAATTTTAATCATTTACCACTGAATAAGAAACCACTGGAGGTCCACCAGTGTCCAACAAGGAGCATAATATAATAGTTCTTGGAGAGCAATTTTGAGGGACAATTTAGATTGTAGATTGTGATAAAAGTGTACAGTGATTGCAGCCACCATTTTTAAACAATCCATGTGAAATTTGAATCCAAGGATTCCAAAAAGGATATGTTTAAGCACTCACTGCGTCCTTCATATTCTCGTATGCAGTCAATATACCAGGCATTGGGCCAGCAGAAGTGGCCTAATGGTGAGGAACTTGCCCTTGAGATCAGAAGATTGCAGGTTTAAGTCCAGGCACCACTGAGGTTTGCTTGCCCGCTGGCCTACGTATGCTTGTGTCTAAATGTGGAGTTGTTGGGCACTTTGTGAGTGATTGAGTGTGTTCAGAATGAGAAATAGTCACTTTCACTTCACAGCAACGTTCCTACTGATGGTAGGAACAAGTCTGCCTTGAAATTCCAGTTCATAATCATGGAAGGAAACTTCCAGCACCAAACATGCATTGGGTAGTGGTCTACATTTAGAATAAGTGGACAAATGTTTGTATTTTTCACCATATTATTACCTGGAAAGTGCTTCAAGCAGTTCAGTGTAACAGTCATTATCTGCAGAACTCTGAGCCTGCTTTGTCATCACAAACTCCATGATGCTCCATTTCTGCATGAATTACTCTAAAAACTCTAAAAACGTACTGTCTCTTCATTCCGCACGCATTACAATAAAACGTCTGGCAGCTCTGCTTTTATTATGACAAAAAAATCCAAGCCTGAGCTCAGATCTCACATGGATTTGAATATTTTTGACATTTCGGGAGAGTTCGCCAACAAATTCACTCAAAGCATCATCTGCCACGGTTTGCCATGGCTCTAGTTATCGCCGTTTAACTCCCCTCCACCCCACCACACCTCATTCGCCGTCATACCACCTCTTGTTTCGTCTCAGGAGGTGAAAAGTGATGGAGAAGTCGGGCTTCTAACAGGAGGGAAATGAGATTTGTGTTATTAGCACCACGCGCACAAGCATCCCTCCACAAGGCCCACTTTCCTCAACTCAGGAAACTAATCTCCTCAACACACCATTAATGGCATGCCAGGAAGGTGTGAAAAGAGAAAAAATGAAACGAAGGGAGGGGAGGGGGGGAGAGAAAAAAAGAAGGTGTCTACTGCTTCATGCGCAATCACACCTCCCCACGCGAACGTTGTCACACTCTCACATTCCTCACCTCCAATTAGCGGGAGAGGGGCCTAAATATAGAGGCCCCAATGCTCTCCCAATCAGGTCGGACTGCATGGTGAGAGACTTGAGTGCGAAGCGGCTTGATTAGTTGGGAACGAGAGTATGGACCACCCCGGAAAAGGTTAGAGTTAGTTGGCCGAGATCTCTCGGCCAGCGCCATCGATTCCCTTGGTGGTTAACTGTGCGCATCAATCAATGAGTGCTTTTGAGCGCTCTGCACCACAAAACCATCGACATGATTATCAATGGTACCATTGATTAAGACTGGGTTCGTGGGCTGACCGTGACGATATATCCTATCCGACCAATACCCCAGGGGCATCATCTGGGTCTCCAGGAACATCTCACAAAGAGACGAGGAAAGCTTCTGTTCCCTTTACCGCCAATGGACGGCCGTTCCACGTATCCATGCTGAAAGGACTGTCCTTCCCAGCAACGGTTTTCCGCTTGACTCTAGCGATGGCCATTGCTCATTTTACCTTTGAAGACTTTCTGTTGGCGCTCCCATCGACTCAGCGGCAGGAACACGTCAACCATTCATCTCCGTCTAAAATCACCTCCATGAGACCGTTGCCACGGGCAACCCCATTCATCAAAGCCTGTATCCATTCCGAGCCTGTTCAAAACATCGGATCACAATTAAACAACTTTTTCCCGCTTTTGGCGAATGGTTCTCGTCAAACTGGGCACACCGGTGTGATTTAAAGGTGGGCTCTCAAACATACTGTTACCCTTGGCTCCGTTACAAACCCCCCACCCCAGCCCCTGAAGGTGTGAACGTCCTTACCTCTCACGCTCAGCGAGTGCAAGACATTCAAGGAGACAAATTCAGGCTGTTCATCACTGGAGCCGGTGCCACGTGAAAAACCCAAGGGTGGAGGTCGTTGGAGGGAAGCGTGCGAGGAAACAAAACAGGATTAGTTCCAGCAGTCTGTAGTCAACCCAAGAAACAATGGCGTAAGTAGGTCTGGGATTATAACGCTGTGAGTAGAGCACTCTATAAAAGAGTCTGGATTAAGAGTTGTGCGTTCAACGTGTACAACATATAAGAGGATATCAACAGAGCATCCAGCCGCTTGAGGCCTACAGTTGACAGCATAGTGACACATTTACACATTTTTAGGTTTGGTATTGATCTAATGCCATACCTTGCCACTGCTGGCAAGGACTTCGGTATGAGCCATGGCAGCTTTCTCCTCTTATAGATGGGGTAATATAGCAGCAATCAAAGAACCGACGGCTGAAATCCCAGCAGGGGATGCTTGCCTGGATACCCTTCAGCAAGTCACTTATTCTCAACTGCTCTAAAGCTGTTACGAGGAACACACCGCACCTCTTAGGTTAATGACGTGTCAGCTATATGCCACCGAATATAATGACATAAACTGGAAATGTCATTTTGTCAAGTGGGGATATGTGATCATTTCATCAGTGCTCTGTGCTTTTAAAATGTACACAAGGTACCATTTTCCCCTCTGCCTTCCTCTGAGCTTGGCTGTAAATTGGCCGATAATGCCGATCACGCCAATAGGGTTGATAAGGCACTAAACCTTTAAAAGTGCAGATACAGGGTCTTTCAGTGAACCGCCTTTGGTTTCCTAGTAGGACATGCTAATTCACATCTGCTAACACCAACACCAAATGTTCTACACCAGTTTAGGAGTTCTTCCAAGAACCTTTGAATTAGGTTCTTTAAACGAGACGTTCAACAGAGCGACGCATAGTGCACAGTGGTTTGCACAGTGAAGGAGTCTGGGGTTAGTACTGATGCCATAATGTCCATGATTAGCCTATGCAGGGCTTCTAAGCCGACATAATACCCCATTACACTGACACCTTTGTATAAGCTTCTATTGTGGCAGCAAAAACTCACTCTGAGCATGCTGCTGAACTGGATGCCACTTAAAACATAACTAAAATCATATTAATTACACTAATTAACTTCAGAAGTCTTCCAGCTGACTGGTTCAATATAGTGGATGATTTGATTTGATCCATGAATTTCAGTTTCAAACCTTTTGGAACCTATTTCCTTCTCCAACCTTTGCATGGGTATGTGCCTGATTTGAGCCCAAACCTGATGGGAACTGCAAGTAGTATTGGGATTGCACAAAGAGAGGTCTGGTCAGCCAACACACTGACACATACGACCACCACTGTTTACTGTATTCATTTTATTACAATTTCTAATAAATTCAGTATGTGGTGCAGCAATAACTGCAAATATTTGCAGTCAATCAGTCCTGCAGTTCATGAACATATGTCTTAACATTTTTCTTTAGAATTCTCTGTTATAATTCAGAATTCATTGTTCCATTTTGATGACAAGCTGATGCAGATCCAGCTGCAGAAAACAGGCCCAAACATAACACTCCCACCACCATGTTTCACAGATGGGACAGGCTTCTTATGCTGGAATGGTTGGTGGAGTACGAACTCTTCTTTTCCAGTTTTATGAGCATCAACAACTTCCCAGACACCTCTTTTGTTCGAGCCATGTGTTAAATGTCAGGTCTCCCTCTCACACCCGATCACCATCCCATTGATAAAAACAAAATCAGACTCTGATTTCACATTTACAGTAGTGTATATGATTAACCTTAGGGCACAGATATGAAATTGGAACATTGTTTTCAATAAATAAACATGACAAATATATTTTGTTTCTTATTTGTTAAAGAAATTTTTTTTCATCTACTTTTAGGGCTTGTTTAAAAATAAGATGATGTTTTAGGTCACATTCAAATAAGAATATAAAACGATTGAAACAAACTTATAAGCAGCATATATAAATATATAGTGGTTCTTGTACTAGAATCATTTGGCTTTAAGAGCACAGACTGTTAATGACCTTTCCCCTCCTACTTTCCAAACTCTCCATCTACTTTTTGAGTCTGACTGGCAGTGTCCTCCAGTCGCAAAGTGTGAGGTTATGATGGAAAGTCTGGCCCCTCGTCCTCTGTCCCTCACCTGGATAAGTGATCCAGTGTCTCAGTGGCACACAGCCACTCTGCTCCATGTCCTGCCATAGTGAGAGGACATCTGTTTGCCCTGCCGGACTTCCGGCTACCTGCCAATTGGTCAGAGGCTGCTATGGTGACTAGGCTGCAGCACAGCTCACACATATACACACGTACACACACATGCACACATGTGGTCGGTCTGCTCTCAAAATAGAGCCACAGCAAAGCTTACAACACCCTAAAGGACATTCCACACATCGCTGGGTATTTTTGAAAACGTAGCCTTTTCTGTGCGTTTTTTGTCCTTTCTGTCGACACAGAAACAGCTTTTCTCTGAAAACAGACATTTTCGATTTGCGTTTACATGTGAACAAGGTAAATGGAGATGTTTGTAAAAACTAAGCAACTTAATCTCCTTGGACGTCGCACTGTGTGTGTTTACATCCCCCTACTGACGTCCTCCTGCCACTTTTGATTGGCCAACATTGCTATACAGCTTAGGGTTATATCGCCACCTGATGCTTTTGACAGCGTTTAACAGTTTTTTATGTTCATGCGTGGACAGAGGTTTTCAAACCATGTTCATGTGGCCGGGAAAAATTATATTTCAAAAATACCCAGCTATGTGTGGCCTTATGTACAGATGCATTATATCAATTATACATGAGATTATAATGCTAAAAGTGGCTTAGCATACAGTAAGTAGAGAAATACTGTGACGGAATTATTAAGTATCCTAAACACTGCCTTTTACACTCTTTAAATAACTAATCCTTTTATAGTTTCACTGGGATAGCATGTCCATAGTGGAGGCTAAAAAAGTGGCTAAAAAAGCAACTATTGACTGTTAGCATGTTAGCAATGCTAATCAATAGCTTCAGTGCTAGAGAATCAAAGAAACATTTATGCACGTGTTGACTGATAGACTGATCTAGGTTAAGTGTAAAGTTGTATAAACTAGCTATCCTGTAAATTAACCTTTGCGTTGTTTGTTGCCTTTGTGATCGGAGGGTCGCAGGTTTAAATCCCAGCCCAGGCACCATTGAGGAACCCTTGGCTAAGGTACCATCATGCTACATGCTCCCTGCTGCTCCGTGTGTGGATGGGTTAAATGCAGAGGTCACAATGACAAATAATCACTTTTACTAGAACGTGTGGGATGGATGGCATCAGTTCGCTTTCATATGAGCACATGCTAACCTCTGCGAATAATAAAACATACTACAGTTACAGTTTTTATAGGATATAAGCACAGTTGGCCAGATTACGTGATTGAACTCAGCCACGCAACCTGAATATGCCCAGAAGCATAGAGAACAACAGCACCTACCGCAAGCTGCTGTCGCCACATGGTCCACCCTTTGCCGCTTGTAAATGACAATCACACCTTTCCCATAACCAGAGAGGCTGATTAATTCCACGCCAGTGATGCAGCTAATTAATTATTGTGAGGTATTCCTTTTTCTTTCTTTCCTCCCTTCCCTGTGAGGAAGAAGACAAAACAGGATCCCCACATGGCCTGAAATAATGGGTTCTAGTTTCTGAATCGTCAGCATTGTGCGGCTAAATGAAGTAAACCAAGTCCATGCTGTAAATGTTAAATCACTGATCAGCACAGTGCAGTAAACATCCCAATTTATGCTCATTGCTATACAAATATGCAGGTCCTTCTCAAAAAATTAGCATATTGTGATAAAGTTCATTATTTTCTGCAATGTACTGATAAACATTAGAGTTC
>JBBIGC010000002.1:3669738-3680021 GCA_037576955.1 Lepidarchus adonis
CTCACCTCCACCTCTCTCTGAGACTGTGACTACAGCTGCGTTATGTAGAGCTGATATAGAGCTCACCTCCACCTCTTGTTGAGACTGTGACTACAGCTGCGTTAGGTAGAGCTGATAGAGCTCACCTCCATCTCTCACTGAGACTGTGACTATAGCTGCGTTATTTAGAGCTGAACCCCTGAGACCGGCTCACCAAACCCCTAGGGTTCGATCAAACCCCGGTTAAGAACCACTGGACTAGATGTAGTTTGCTACATCACATTGCAATCTGGGGCTCTATCAGTGATCACACTATTAGTGTGAGCGAGGTGGATAACACAGGGACACTGCTCTGGCGACCAGTACTTGGGTCGCTGTCAGAAACCTACTTTAGGGCCCATGGATTCCTCTAGGAAATCCCCTCAGGAGTTTGCCAACTCTGGAATGACGGCGCATTCATGGCGTCCATCCCAGAGCATGCACACGTTCTACGTACATGTGGGAGTCGCACCAAGCCCACACCGCCTCCCAGAACAAATGAGCGCACCACCCTTCTGGAGCACGCCTCCTGAAACCAGACTGCAGTGTGGCTTCTGGGTGTGAGGGAAGCTCTCTGAGATGCACACATGCTAAAATCTGAGCGGGGGGTAGCTTGGCAGTCTGCTGAGTATTTTAGAAAGGACAGCAGTCCATGAGCGTGACTCTAGAACCGAATACCAAATTACAGACAGCCAGCATGACCCAACAAGAGAATTCACAACAATACAATGAACGGAAACTTGGGCGCCGCACATTACAATGTTTGTGTGTGAGACTGCAGAGATAGCAGCAGTGTCAGTGCTCTTGTAACCTTGGCTACAATTGTGTAGTGTGAACAAGGCCCGCAGTTCCTTACGCACCTGCTTCCAACACATCAACTTCAAGAACTGACGGTTCACTTGCTGCCTAATATACAACCCCCTGACAGGTGCCACTGTAATGAAATAACAAGAGTCAATGTTCTTTCTTCACTTTAACTGTCAGTGGTGTTTGATGCATGGCATCAGGTGTGTAAGGTTGTTCCAGACAAGAGTTCTAATGTACTGTTCATCAAGATGAAGCCACAGGAACCTAGCAACAGCACGCAGCTGGCGTGAAGAATTCAAACTTCCATTTGATGAGTGGACCTGTATTAATTGGCAGCTGTGCTGAACGTCGCCTCGTTTTTCATAGTAACATCCCCCTCCCATTATTTTCAGCCCCTTTCTGCACTGCGCTGAAGACACGAGAACAAATGATCAGGCTGTAGGATCAGCGATCTTCACTCGGTGGAAGCAGGTCTTCTCGTGACATTAGAGGCCTCTTGATTTCCCACTGGGTGTGGTGCGCCAGTTATAGTATCATAAAAATGCAGATTCTGACATTCTCTCAGTCTGCTGGATATGAGGTGAGTACACACAGGCCAGGCTGCCCCAATTCAGTCTAATTAACGCAGCTGATCTGGAGGAGGTTTGTAGCCAATAAAGGCAACAGTGATGACAATGAGAAAGTGAGTTCTCTTTGGAAAAAAAGACTAATCTAGAACCACTCAATATGAATTGTGTAATCGGGGGTCTGTAGCTTTTTTCATTAATTAAGGCAAGTTTTTTATTTTGTGGTTAAATTACAAAAGTGATTAAAAGCATTGCTTAATGACTGGCTATTTTTTTAATATAAAACACGGTTTTAAACAATTTATTAGTCACTATATATATATGTGTGTGTGTGTGTGTGTGTGTGTGTGTGTGTCAAGTCAAGTCAAGTCAATGTTATTTATATAGCGCTTTTTACAACTGACGTTGTCACAAAGCAGCTTTACAGAGTTTATAGAATCCGGGTCCGAGCCCCAAATGAGCAAGCTAAGCGTGTGTGTGTGTGTGTGTGGTATGAACAGAGTACAGAAATCTGGGAGGATGTTTTAGACCAGTGGTCCCCAACATTTTTGACACCATTGTTTAGAGCCTACCATGATAATTTTTTAGATTATGATAAAAATCAAATCACTAATCCTGTCAAGGTTCCTTTTCACTCCTGAGTAGCCCTTCATACAATAAGTATAAATATACTTAGATTATCATCAAATAAGTATGAATATAATAAACCAGAAACAGTCAAAAGTGTTACAGAACACAAAAAGTATAGAGAATTAAATTCATTGGTCAGTAAATAAAACAGACAATAAATACAATATATTAAAAAGTCTCACTTCTAATCAGCTATAAGCTTTCAGGTTCTATAGGAGAAGACACTACAGGTTCTACAGGTAAACACATTACAGTTGCTTTTCAGATTTAGTCTTGCTCAGTGACGTGGGCAGTGAGGTTTATATACGGCGCATTGTGATGGTGAAGTGCCGTCAGAGAGACATGTTTACAGTCAGGGAACTTTTTACAGTTGTTACTGCTTCAGATGGTTGTACAACATGTCTCTTTGTGGGAATGTGCTTTAGACACAGAGTGCCTTGTGCGCTACTCTGCTTCTGACTGTAAACAGCGAAAACATCTCCTCACAACTGAATTCCTCATGCTTCTTTTTTTTCTTTTTTAAGCTTTGAGCTGTGTCCATTGACATGTCGTCATCATCATCATCATGTTGTTAACATTTTCTGTCATCTTTTTCTTTTTTTTCACTCACACTCCTGATAAACTGGTGTGTGTAGCTGACGTAGCATTAGCGGCTAAAGTAGCCCAAACATTAGCTTACGCGCTGCTGCATCTGGTTCCTGCTCACTCTACGCATCAACCTAACCTGGCGGCTGTAACGCTATTCCAGCCACGTGATTGGTTTGGCACAGCGCTATTCTCATTAGCATGGGCTTTTTTGTTGTTTGTCCAAACATGAACTGAAAGAGTTTTATCTAAATTATATTGACCATGTCTTATATTGAAATCAAGAAATGTTATATTGTGATAATTATCGTTATCATTTTATCTGATAATTTCCAACAAATTATCTTCCTCAGAATCAGAAAACCTTGCAAACATTTAATCTTCTCTGGAAAATAAAACACGCCACAAACTGCAACGGTCAATAAAAACAACATTTTTAAATTCTTGGTGCAGGTTGATACAAAATGATCCATGGTCCAGAACTGGTCCATGACCTGGTGGTTGGAAAGGGTCTTCCAGAAAGAAAGAAAAGACACAAATGAGTCAAAAAAACTAGAACATTGTGAATACAGGAGAAATTAAAATACAGGAAAATTGTTTGGTGCAAAATATGCAACATAAAATATAATGCAACATAATAAAAAAATTCTACTAACAATAAAAAAAAACATTGTACTCTTGGCATTCACTGAAGCTCTAGTGCATTCTGTGAATAAAACTAAAATAAGATTGGAAAACGAGTTTAACTAGTATATAACAGCATGGACACAACATGTGAACCACACCATTTTCATTGGAATTTAAAAAAAGGGATCTGTTCTCTGCTTCCCCTTCCTGCCTCATGCAAAAAAAATACTTCAAAAGCCTTCCAGCCCGGGTCACCGCTCTGTTTCCTGTTCCTCTGAAGAGCGAGACTCTATCTGCTGTGCTCTCAGCCCTGAATGTTGTGCGCCACATAAAGATGCCTCCAATCTCACCTCCTTGTATTAAAGCCCTTTTCACCTGCTCCCAGAATAGCTCTTTGTCTCCTGCACGGTGGATGATGAATTTTGACTCCTGAGTGCTGGGCTGTGCTCAAACAGGTTGCAGCAGGAGCGCCGTTAATTTGCAGATGCCAAAGTCGAGCATCTGAAAAGAAGCGCTGACCCCTCGGCCCTTTGTTAAATGAATCTACCATCCACCTAAAGCATGCTGGGAACTAGCTGCGGACCCTTCATTCCTCCACTACTGCACTTTCAATAACCGCAGTACAGCACATTTCGTAACCCCCCTAAAAGGGCAGAATAGCAAAAGACAAGTAATTGTTCGACCCTCCAATCATAAAGGGAGAAATACATTGCCTTTCTTAGGCAAATGTTTTTTAAAGCAGGTAAAAATTTTTCAAATAGAGAGTTAAAGAGAGCAGATAAATACTGTCAAAATGTCGACCTGTAACAAACTAAAACTATGAAATCCACTGGTTTTGTGATGTCACATTAACGTAGACCAATCAGCCATATCATTAACACCACTGACATGAAGTTATGATAATACTGATTATCTAGTAATTTCATCACAATGGGAGGTGGGATATATTAGGCAGCAAATGAACAGCCAGTTTTTGAAGCTGATTTGTTGGAAGCAGGAAGGTGAGGATCTGAGGGCTTATGTGTGAGGTCTTGTGGTTCAGGACCAGCCGTAGTTAGTACAAATGGTGAATGGGGTCATTGGCACCCAAGGCTCCCTGATGCATGTCAGTTTAGCCTTTCACATTAATGATAAAGCTGTATGGTTCTATTATCGGTGCTATTCAAAAAGCAGGTGCACTGTTGCCACCGTAGGATCCCATTAGGCCCCATTATTTGCATTGTGTAGAACCTTATCACTTCGTGCATTGCGTTTGTGGCCAAAAAAAACAACGAGCATGGAAACACTATGTGCAGAGTGATGGCAGTCATATGACTGGCCATGAGGCAGCCAATGAGAGTAGCAGCTCCAGATGGGCTGTGTTTGATGCAATAATAAATCATTAATTATTGATTTTGTCAACGGCTCATCAGTTTTGGTTTTGGCAGTTGGGGGGAGTTTTTTTGTAGATTTATTTCTTTATTTGCCATGGTGGCAAAGATTTTGCCGTGGCAGCCTCTACAAAGAAACGCTACTGGAAACATATTTGTAGACTTGGTTGAGACCAATGGCCAAGACTCATGAGTCGAATGAGTCCTAGACAAGACCGAACCCACAGACAATTGGCTGGAGACTAGACTCAAAAACCTCAATACAGGCTCATCAGGGCCTACACACCCACCAGATCCCTCAGATCAGCGAGGGAACAGCGCTTGGAGATTCCATCACCACGAGGAGTCAAACACCACTCCAGACTCTTCTCCTTTATTCTCCCTCACTGGTGGAACAAGCTGCACAGACACATCAGAACTGCAGAGACTTATGCACTTAGACAAAGAAGAACGTCCTGGACTCTAGCACTTCTAGATATAATAGACCATGTTATTTATGCTGTAGCACCTACCGTCTGTTTAGACTTGCTACTAAGCACTTAATGTTAGCGTAGAATGTGTTTTCTCTTTCAGATAGCATTTATCATCTGCACTGTTGTAGCACATGACTAAGAAGAATGTGTTGAACTTTTACATAAGTGTCATTTTCATAGACCAATCAGCCATAACATCAACACCACCTGGCTTACATTGAGAAGACCCTCCATCATGCGGCCGAAACATTCTGTGGAATCGGGCTAGCGACCCCACCCATGACCCTGCGGCTGATTTACCAGTCGTTGCGTTTGGTAGGTGCTAACAACTGCAGATCTAGAACACTCCACAAGACGTTTCGTGTTGGAGATGCTCTAGCCATCATTATAAGGCCCTCAGATCCATCAATGTCAAGAACTGACAGTTCTCTTGCCACCTAATGCAGTTCACCTCCCTGACAGATGCTGTTGTAATGAAGTAACTAGACAGTCAGTGTTACTCCCTATACCTGTCAGTGGTGTTAATGTTATGGCTGATGTGTATAGGAAAGAATCTGTTTCTAATGAATGAAGAGAGACTAAAAATGAATAAATACAAGAATGAAATGTAAGATAGGGCCTCGTCAAGGCTACCCGACACCCGAGTGTGGACGAATGGTCCCTAATAGCAGATCAATGCCTCGTTCTTTGGATTGTTCGTCCCTGTAACAACAAGGCACAAAAAAGTGTGTGGGTGACATCTAATCATTACAGAGCAGCCAGTCACAGTGAATGAGTCTACGGAGAAAAAATCATCGAGAGAGAGAGAGAGAGAGAGAGAGGGGGAGAGATAGAGAGAGAGAACACAAAACAGGCGACAAGAAAGCTTCATTTTCACAAGTCTGTCCAGGTGATGTGCCCAGAGCAGCAGAAATGTGCAACCATCTTGAAGCTTCTCACATGTTCCTTAACAACTTGGCAGCTGGGAGACATCTGATTGGACAGCCCTTATCGCCGTGGCGACATCGCAGCTGCATTATATTTTTAACCTGCAAAGAGACAACGGAGCCCGAGTTGGTGTCAATCACAAAGTTTTCGCTCCCGGAGTGTTGATGAGGCCTCAGAGTTCGCGAAGCTCTGTCTCAGGCACATCAGCGCTCCGGGTGACGCACGCCCTGGCGAAACGCTCGCACAGCCCACAAAGCCAAAGTTTCCCGCTGGAGATTAGCTCACTAAACTTCGACTGGTTCTGCCAGAACCTTCCGGAGAGTCAAGGGAATCGGGGTCGTCCGTGGCGACCACAACACAGGACGTTCAGAAAGGCGAGACATCAATGGCTGAGATCAGATGTCATTTGATCGTAGTTCTGCATCTGTTAAATGGTCCGAAAAAGGCACGTTTGGAGCATTTTTAGAGAAGCAGAGCACCACTTTGGTCAAGTGGAACAAGCCTTTTTTGAGTACTTAAAAGCTTGAAGTAGAACAGTGGTCCCCAAATTGCTCCTGGTCTACCCCCTGCCCTGCACATTGTGGCATTTACACCCCCACTTCAGCTCAGGAGCGGCTGGGTGATTCATGATTAGGTGGATCAGGTGGGCTGGGAGCAGTGCAGGGGGTACTGGAGGACCATACTGGGAACCACTAGAGTGGAATGTGTTTCTGGTCACCTTGCCCATAACCAGGTATGTGGTCATTGGGAATATTTTACAGCCAAAAACAAACATTTGAAGCTCGATAAAAATTTCTCATCATCAACATATCCTCTAATACAGTGGTCCCCAACCACCGGGCCGCGGGCCGGTACCGGGCCGTACAAAATAATTAAAACTTTTTTTTAAATACGATCTTAATCCGTAGCATCTAAGTATGTTCGAGACATTAACTTTGCTGGTATTCTGGATGAAAGTCATGGCAGAAAACCCTGAGATCACCAGAACAGCACTGAAAACTTATTCTGAAAGGAATGTTTACGTGTTACCATAGCGACCAGAGAGCGTTAGGGGGCAGAGAGGAGGACGTTACTCTGAAAGTTGTTATCGCATTTCAGGAAGACGCTATTAAAGTTACATAATTACACAGTGGATTCATGTTTATTATTATATTTACAAAATACCACAGTTTTTGAGCTAGTTGTATCATTTTATTTATTAGATGATTGAATCACTCCACTTCCAGAACTGAAATGCCTAGGCCTTATGGAAGGTCATGAACACCCAAGGCTCACTGATCCATGATGGTTAGATGATTAAATCACTCCACTTTCAGAACTGAAATGCCTAGGTCTTATGGAAGGACAACTGTTGAATTTGGCCATGGACACCCAATGGACACTGATGTTTGTGGGTGGAGTTCCTGTAGTAGAACATGTACTGGCTCCAACTATAAGGGATCAGAACACACAATGCACCACAGCAGCAGCATGAAGGTGGTACTCAGTAATAGGCCAGTGGTGTTAATGGTATGGCTGATCATCATAGGTTTTACTAAATAGCAACTTTTTCTAAAGTTTTTGAGCAGTTTTGACAACGTTTGAGGCCCTTCTCCATCACTTTCTCCTTTCTGGAAATAGCAAAATATTAACTTTTCCCCTCATCTGTGTAATTGACAGCAGATAGGGTCACCTTAAAACCACACTACAATGAACCCGAACATCTCCGCCAGCAAGTACATGGCCGTAAGTCAGAATTACCAATTGAAAATGGCGTTCTTAATATAGAAGCAGGATGAGGCATGTACTCCTTCCCTCCCTGAGTTATTACCCATCGGCGAGGAAACTAGGTTATAGCAGACGGGCTATACGTGTTGGATGTAAAGCCCGAAAGTCACCTTGGATTAAATGCTGCTGCCCTGAAGATGAAGAATACCACAGGGGAACTGGGCTCTCCTCCACTGTTAGAAAATGAACATTAAAATTATGCTCACATTGGGGGTTTCTTGGGGGAGGGGGAGCCCAGACACCCCCATGTTTCCTTTCATACAATCTCATCTTCAAATGAAGATCAACATATGGTCCCCAACTCAAATGAATGCGCACGTGTGAATCTCATTCAAAGTAATTCTGGCGGAGACCTCTACTCCCATAATTCATTCCATCACTCATCAATATCATCCTCGCAGTAATATCACAATCTGTCATTACATGGTGTGTGGGCTCAATGGCGCTTTTAAATTGGATTGGGCTCTTTCTCTAGCATGGGGGTTGGGATGTCACATTAGATTTCGCTGCTCTATACATTTCTGAGTGTAACCAGGGAGCGTAAAACATGTACATCTAAATATATCTACGTTTTTTAATACACACTTAGGTGTGAGTTACAGTCGTGCTGTAAAAGCTGCCATTATGAAACTGCTGCATTTGCAGATGAACTAAACTCTTGCTGATGTGTCCAGTGGTGAAGTATGGCTGCCATTTTACTTCATTTTGGGGTTTGCTTAGCATGTACTTTCTTCATGTCACATGAATAACCACTTCATCTTTTGCCAAGGCACTGGACAGCTCAACATGCTTGGAGGAGAATACTAAGTTCCAAATCTGTTACTTAGCATCACTCTGGACCCACCCAGTGAAACAAGGCCAAGGTTTCAGACTTTTGAATGGCTTTGGCCTTGCCAATCATACTCAATCATAGACAAATACATCATAGACAATACCAATGTGTAACCAAAATTCCATATCATCAACGACAGGGTTCCCCACCTCTGGGGACACCAATGTACAGGACATTTTGGTCATTTCTGTGCTCAAACACACCTGATTCACCTGTTCCCTTCCAGTGCTGGGAAGTTGGGAATTTCCAATCTAAGAGCTTTATCTTTTTTAATCATGACTGTTTACATCTAGAATGCCCAGCTGAATGCTCTTGCGATCAGTTCTGGTCTGTGCATTTCTAAAAATTTGATAGGACCATCCTTCCACTAATAATCGGTAAACTGTCCACTGAAATGTCAGCTAATGTAGTCAACTGGCTGAATATCTAGCTCTCAATATGCTGTAGACAGCAGCTCATTTATTCCATAACCTCAGGCCTACCCATTATGGCCAGTGTGACTTAACAGATCAGATGAAGCCTAGTCGCCATTCCAGGAAAAATATTACCATGCCCTACCAGACTGTCTTCTACCTTTAAGGGAGTCGGACAGTTTGCTTATAATGAATCATACATAGCCACCCAAGCCCAACTCAAAATATGATGAAAACCTGAGCTTAGTGCCTCAAGTTAGATGGTTCACTCTGAATAACCAGGTTCCTCTATATGCAACAGCAGAGCATGATTTCATCAACTTCACACCATGATAGAATCAAGACATTTTTAAACCACATGGTGCTCCTAAATAAATATATAAATGTATACCCATCCACATCCCATTTTCAGTGTCCTAGCAGAGGGAAGGAGGTTGTCACTCAAGATTTTCTGGTACTTGGCCTCGTCCATGCTCCTGTCGATATGGTGAAGTTCCCTGTCTTGTGCCCAAACACCCCAAAAGCATAATGTTTCCACCTCCATGCTTGACAGTGAGGATGGTGTTTGTGGGGTCATTCTTTAGCATTTGTCTTCCTTCAAACACATTGAATTGAGTTGAGGCCAGAGAGCTTTGGTCTCACCTTTCTCATGATCATCCTCACCTCACGAGGTGAGATCTTACATGAAGCCTCAGAAAGAGGTAGACTGATGGTCATGTTGTGTTTCTTCAATTTTCAAACAATTGTTGTCTCCTTCTCATCCAGCTTCTTGCTTATGGTTTTGTCGCCCATTCCAGCCTTGTGCAGGACTACAATCTTGACCCTGACATCCTTAGACAGCTCTTTGGTCTTGTCCATGGTGGAGAGGTCAAAGTCTAATTGATTGATTGATTGATTGAGTTTGTGGACAGGTGTCTTTGATACCACTGACTAATAGAGACAGGTGTCTTTAATGTGGATGATGAGTTTAAAAATTATGAGTGTACAACCAGTCTGTTTGAGAACTCTTAACGGTTGGTAGGGGATCAAATACTTATTTTTCTCAATGAAATGCAAATCACTTTTTATATTTTATGTGATCTCTCACTGTTAGAATAAACCTACCATTAAAATTATATATTTAATTTCTTTGTCAATGGGCAAAAGTAAAAAATTATTATTTCCTCCACTGTATATATTATATAATATAATATTATAATATACACAGTACTGTGCAAAAGTATTAGTCTCCTACAAACAGCCATCCTTTTTTTTTTTTTTTTTTTTTT
>JBBIGC010000002.1:3684533-3694911 GCA_037576955.1 Lepidarchus adonis
AAAGCTGAAGCTGAAAAGAGGATGAGCTTCTACAACAGGACAATGATCCTAAACAAACCTGGAAATCCACCATGGACCTCAAGAGAAACAAGCTGAAGTTTTGGAATGACCATCACAGTCCCTGATTTAAATATAGTTTTGTGGGTAGATGTTAAAGAGCTGTGCACAGTTTCAAAACAGTCCTTTGGCACATCACAAATAGGAGAATCACGCAACAGTACATTTTGTATCAGACAAGAATGGGCAAAAATTCTACTTGCAAAACTGCAACAATTAATCTTTTCAGCTCCCAAATGATTAAAAATTGTGGTCAATAGGAAACCTGCACAGCAGTAACAGGCCTCAGTCCAACAATTTCCTCAACCCACAATTTAAAATTTAAAATTCATGAGAACGAACAAACCAAACATTCTAGATTTTATTTTATTTTACTAAATGCAACTTCTCAAAATATTTAGTAAGTACATTTAGACTTGTAACCATCTATGCGTTGCAACCACACTGGGTCATTTTCACTGAGAAAGTAAAGATGCTTCAGTAAAAATAATTATGCTCACATTGCAGGACTCCAACATTCGGTGGTCCCAGAAGACACCAACAGAAGACGTTGAGAAGCATTGAGAGATCTCGAAATATGGATTTCTACCACTCGTTTGGATGTATCCTTTATTATACCAGAGGCTACTTCTGGCAACTTTCATCTGGGGCGCAAGGTCACAGCAATAAAGGGGGTTATAGCCGAGAGATGCTAACAAGGCACATTTGTCTTACATCTATATCTTATCTGCTAGCCCACTGTTCAGGTTTCATATGGATTCACTAACTAGAACCAGCACATGGGCCATGGCCGTTGGTCTCTATTCGTCTTTTCATCTCATAAATGGCAAAAATTCGTTCGCCCTCCTCAAAAGCGCATCGGAGCCGAGCATCAACGTTTCTAAGCAGATATGTGCTGTGGTAGTGGGTGGATGAGAGGGATTTTGTGATGAATTATTGAAATGTTTAGGCAAAACAGCTCCCTGGGGTTCATTTGGCCAGGGTATTTGATGTTAAGGCTTTGATTGGAAGAGGAAATAAAGACCAAATCTTAGTCTGACAGTTCTGAGGAGAGGAGAAGCAGACGCTGACCAAACGGTGCTACAGTAGCTGTAGGTCATACAAGGTTGTGTTCTAACGAGCTGGCACTGACCCACAGAGTCGGACTCGTCCTCACACTACAGGCATCAAAAGATCTAGTGTGAGATCACACCCTGCAGGAACACACACACACACACACATAGACCCACTGGGGAAAGCTTGAGAAGCAGATATAAAGAGGAAACAGAAGAACATTCCAGAGGTGTCGTCATTCCGTAGCTCGTACTGGCACCCGGGCGAGTCTTCAGCTTCTCTGTAGGAAAAATGAGCCACGTTTTTTTAAAACGACACCATCACTCCATCTCTATTGTGTCATGTGTATCACTATTCATCCCGAGTAACACAGATCTGATGCAGTTATAGCTGCATTACATAATAGTCAAGTTGAGTTTTGCTTTACATTCACTAAAAAAGAAATTCCACTGATATTTTCTCAATATTCTGCAAAATTCATTGAGATAAACATCATTCACAGTGGTTCAATATGAAATGCTTCATTGAAGAAAAACGTAAGATTTTGTTTACAATGGTGGTGAGTGGAAGCAGGCGTCACAATTTCATTTTATTTACTATTTAAACCCACCGTTGGCCTAAATGCATTTTCTGAGACATGTTGACGATGATAAATTTCGGGGGAAAGAAAGGTTTTCTTTCATGACTTTAATATTTTGCCTTTTGCATTGCATGCACTCATGTGACCTGTCCACTACATAAAAAATAGAAAAGAGTTTTGGTTAAAGATTTTTCATAACCGCTTTTCAGGCATGTGGTTATGAGATTGAGGCCTTTAGTGACATAAAACACATTGAATTCTTGGTTTAATTCGCTACCATTTTAACCATTAAATTATTAGGAAATTGGGAAAATTGGGGAAATTCAAAATTCAGGGGCATTATTTTGCCTATAGCATGTTTGTAGCAATATTTGTACTTGTTATATTATCTCATAATTCAAATGACCCAAAACATTTTCAGGGAAAGAAATGAAAACATCTCTGGAACATTTAGGGTACAACAATTTTTGAAAATGGCGTTGTTTTCCCATAGACAAAAATAGAGTCCTTATTTGGCTGTCTACCGAACTGCACACTTCCTCAGAGGTCTATTGAGAAGGAGGGTAAACAGCGATGTCTGGTAGAAAGAAAGGAATGCTTTGTACGGGAGGACGAAGGGTCATGGAGAATGAATGAGAGTAACCTTTACAACATGTAGAGTACAAGCCGCATACCTATCAACACTCCAATTAACACCTCCAACTCCCTGCAGATGTCCTCCAACATGTCCGCAGGAACGAGTTTTCTAAAAGAAGCCAAGACCTGCAGTGAAGGGGGGCAAGTGAGGGGGATACAGAAGGATCATTGACATAGCTTCTATTTTTCTCTGCCTTACCTGTCACTCGCCTCCGCTCTCAGCCGAGGAAGCCGACAGCAGCTTTCGGCAGACAGGTCTTAATGGCTACTAATGGCCTGACGGCTCAGCCTCGAATACTTAAATTACTCAGCCTACTCCAGACTTCCTCCTTGGTCTCCTTGGCAAAAGCGTTCAGGGTTGATCCACAAGTGCAGAGGTTACTTACTGACCTCGGAAACGCGTTGATAGAAGTGATTTTTAAAAAAAGGACAACTTGACCAGTCGAGGTCTTCAGAGTTTACGTTTTTTTTCTTGATGGAAGCAATTTCGTGAAAAAGGATTAAAAGAAAAACGAAAGACATAAATGACGAGATTGACAGCTGTAAAATAATTTTACGTATTAGGTATATTTGGACGGCCCCCATGTAGTCATCCGCCAACACTGCAAAAAAACAACAACAAAAAAAACCCCATAACTAATATTTCTCTTATGTTTAATCACTTGATTTTTTAACTTGAGCGTTTTTTTATTGGAAGATTATTGTATTTGCTTCAACCATAATTATTGGGAAAAAAAATCAGTAAATCAGGATAGAAATTTGTATATACAGTATATGTATGTACACAAAAAGTGGTGCTTGAGAGTGTAGGAAGAATTCCCATAAAACACATCTGATTTTTGAAGTCCTAAAGTACATAAAAATAACCCAATAAAACAAAAAAGACAAACAAGACCACTTACTTACTAGAGGAAGTGATCCAATATGACATTTACATGTTTTAAATCAAACACATTTTAATATCAGACAAAGATAACCCAAGTAAATGCTAAATGTAGTTTTAAAATGATGATTTTATTTTATTAAGGAGAAATAGCTATTCTAATCTGCCTGACCCTATGTAAAAAGTAATTTCCTCTTAACTCTAATACCGGGTTGTGCCACACCTTGGCAGCACGAAATGCAAATAAGTATTTGGAATAACTGGCAATGAGTCTAGCATGTTTCTGTGGAGGAATTTCGGCCCACTCAGAATTGCAGACTTGTTTTAGTTCAGCCACGAAGGCATGAAGGGTCTGTATATGGTGACGCCAAAGCATCTCAACTAGATTTATGACTTAGCTTTTTTCCGTCATTCCGAGGTTGACTTGCTGCTGTGTTTTGAATCACTGTCCTGCTGCATAACCTAAGAAGCTTTAGCTTCAGAACACCAACTGATGCCCAGCTATTCTCCTTCATGGTTCCATCAATTACAACCAGTCGCACAGGTCCTGACCCAACAAAGCAGCCCCATACCATAACACTACCACCACCATGCTTGACTGTTGGTAGGATGTTTTTTATGAAATGCTGTGCTTGTTTTACACCACATGTAATGGAACATAATTCTTTTAAAACTCAAAAGTCTACAGAATATTCTCCCAAAAGTGTTGGTGATCATTAAGATTGGCGAATCTGAGAAGAGACTTGATGTTGTTTTTGATCAGCATTGATCAATTGATTTTTTTATTTCTCTGTTTCTTATGGTTAAATCATTAACAATGACCTTGACCAATGGTTTTGTAACAATTTCCATCCAGTCACTTATTAGAGGAAGTTATACAATATTACATTTAGTTTTAATTTATTTATTTGCATGTTTGTCATACTCATGTATTTCAGATAAATTACATTTTAATATTAGACAGTTTCATTTATTAGGGTGAAAAATTAATTTCACCCTAAATATAATAACTGGTTGTGCCACCCTTGGCAGCAAGAGCACAGGTGTTCGAGTTAACTGGCAATAAGTCCTGCACATTGCTAATGATCTGAAACATATAAGTGGGACGAATATGCAAAAATGTGATACCAGCACTGTATGTAAGAGTGGGAAAAGTATGTGAGTAGCAGTTAATCTGAAGGTAAAATTTAAGCAAAACTAATAAGATTATTTTTAACCAAAAAAAAATTCTGATTCTGATTTTTAAAAAGAAGAATCTACATACATTTGGGGAGGTATGCCAAGGTATGAATCAGAGATTTCTGATATCAGATTTGAAAGAGAGCTGAGGACCATGGCCTCCACCAACCCATGGTCAGATTGTGTACAAATGGAGGAACTTCATGACCTCTCCAAGTATTTGACCAACAAAGACCACACAAAGAACAAGGTGTTTAATAGTGCCAGAGGTCAATAAGGAACCAGGGTAGCTTTACCATGAGTCCACCATGAGAAAAACACCAAATAAGAATGGTGAACATGACAGGATTGAAATAACAGAGCCAAAGATCTCCAAAAAGAACATTTCTGTGCATCTACAGTTTTCTGAATAAGAAAGAAAGTTATTATACATGAAGTCTAGTACTACATTACAACATTTCTCATTTGTGAAACATCATTTAGGGCTGTGGGACAGCCTGCCATCATTAATGCAACAATGAATTCTGAACAATACCACTGATTTTAAAAGAGAATGTCAAAAAAACTAGGACAAGTAGCAAGACAATGACCCTAAGTAGACATTTTTCTACCCAAGAATGATTAAAGAAGCATACAGCTAATGTTATGTAATGCAAATATATTTCAATTAAAGTCTAAACTGTGCACTTCAGGTCTGAATATAGAGTGCACTGCACTTTTGTTAATCACACATGTGTAATATTGGGTCATTTTCCTCAATAAGTAAATAGTCAAGCATAGTACAATCCTGATCAATATTTTAAGACCACTTGACAAATGGCAAAAAATCATATGTTGCATGGTTGGATCTTAACAAGGTTCCAAGTAGAGCTTCAACATGTTACAAGAAGAAATGGGAGGGAGACAAAACATTTTTGAGCAGCAATTCATTACCAACACTTAAACTAAACAGGCTGTTTCACAAATGAGCAAAAGTTTAGGACCACACCTCCAAAAAACCCATAACCCCCCCAAAACAGAAGTTAAAGTTCCAAACATGAACTCAGTAATGAGTAGCTTCACCGTTATTGATGCAAACGTTTCCATGAGGTGATTGAGAACATTTCTCCAAAGTGCATGAAGAGCATCTACTTTCTGGAACTGCTGTCCATTTTTGCCATCCATCCCCAAAGGTTCTCAGTTGGATTAAGATCAGGGGAACATGCAGGATGGTCCAAAAGAGTGATGTTCTTCTCCTGGAAGACGTCCCTTGTCCTGTAGGCGTTGTGTACCATAGCGTTGTCCAGTTAAAAAACCCAGTCATTACCACACAGGCGAGGGCCCTCAGTCATGAGGGATGTTCTCTGCACCATCTGGACATCGTCAGCGGCCTTTTGATGCCCCTGCACCTCCTGAAGCTCCATTGTTCCACTGAAGGACAACGCACCCAGACCATTATGGGTCCACATCCACTGTACATCTCAGGTGGAATCTGCTAATGTCATGACTATTTGAATCTGACCGAAAATGGCAATGAATCACATTTCGTCACAGATTTGGTCTTTTAAAGGTGTGTGGTCCTAAGATCAGCTGTGAAACAGCCTGATCAAAAAATGTTTTGTCTCACTCCCATTTTTTCTTGTAACATGTTGAAGCTCTACTTACATGCAACATATAATTTTTCGTCTGTGCTCAAGTGGTCTTTAACTTTCGATTGGGACGGTTTTTGATCAGTAATTTAACTGGGTCCTCTTTTTCTACTTTTATCTACTTTATATTTGTGCAGAAATGAATGAAATTCTACAATGTTCACAAACATTAATGCACACTATACTTGTGTGTATATAGACCTATTTTTAAAAAGCCACATTCCATGTTTTTGAGATTGGAGGAAGGGCACTGCAAACATGTGCAACATCAGGCTCCTGCTGTGTTTGCTGACAGGCGAAACGTACCATGAGCTGCTCTGTGTGGACATGTACAAGCTGCTGAAATGTTAAAATCACATGGATCACGAACACAACCCACAAACAAACCGAAGAAGCAGTGAAGACAAAAGTTCCACATCTGCTGTGACGACACAGATGATCAGGTGCTTTAGGATGTGATGTCAGTGACTTTAACACAATTTATTTCACTTCGTTTAATCCAAGGTGTTAATGGCAGGTGTGAACAGGGCCGAAAAAAAGTAAAGCAGTTTAATAACATCCAAAAATCCTTCACTGAATCTGAAATATTATCAAACCGTAAGCAAAAACATTCAATTGTATTTCAATTGTCGAATATATAATTTCAAAATTCTACTAGGACTTGAGCCAGGAGTTGGGCAAGGCCATGCAAGCACCTTTTCAAAAATGTCTTGTTTTTTTGGCCTTATGTTTGGGGTCACTTTTGTGTTGAAAAATCCTCCTTCTTTCTTGTTTAGGAGACTAAATTATCCTTTAATATCTCCTATTAATTTGCTCCACAATTTTTCTTCAATTGTGTATAAAGGGCTACTACTGCTTGCAGAGAATATCATGACGCTCCCACCACCATGCTTCACTGTGGGCGTGGTCTCCCTGGATCATACGCTTTCTCCAAACATGTGGAGGTGAATTATTACTAGCGTTCTATTTCCAATAGTTCGTGTAAATTGTTCCATAAAGCTGTAATTTGTCAAAATGTCAGGTGCAGGAAAGGAGACGGCTGCACAATAGTGTATTATTGTATAGTGTATTAGTGTATAGTGTATTATTGTTCTTTTTGTTAGTGATGCTCATGAATATTATTCTGAAGTGGACATATGCGCTGAATTAAATAGCACAAACAAAAGCGTTCAGGTAGACAGACAGACAGACAGACAGGTGTATAAATAAATTTCATACATTTTGTAAAATAAAATACATTACCAAAAGAATACATAACAAACACAGCACACATTTTCAAGACAGTAAGAAGCTACAGCAAGTTTGGGATGTGTGGAGGTTGAAAATGTGATGTATATGTATTAGCATGCCCTTGTGCATGTCAATTTAGACTTCTTTGCTATTTATGATGCACATCGCCGGAGGCTTCAAGCTGCTTCTAAATCTGGTGGTCAGTGTTTGCTGTGGCCTCCTGCCAGACTCGAGAAGGTTGAACAGTTTGGTCCTATCTTGCACTGCTGTCCACTACTGCTCAAACTGCATTGATTAAGATCATGTGAAACTTAGTACCATTGTCTAATAAGGAGCCCTGGACATCAGGATTGGGATTATGAGGCCTGGTGGCAGTCAAACAAGAGCATCTACGTACCTCTACGGGTACTATCACCAGGAAATAACTGCAAATGTGCCAACAGCACTCCATCTGTGAGCACTTCTACCACTGCAGGTAATGTGGTAATCAATACCTCGGCCTAAAACGGTGTAAATGGACACAGAAGTTCACTTTGCTACAATTAAACAGGCTGTGCCTTCAAGGCCGATGTGTAAAGGAGACATCTGTGCTGGTTTGATGCCCTCAAAAAGCAGTTGAAACACTCCAAACTACAGCATAAAGATAAGATAAGAAGAACGTTATTAATACAGAGGGAAATTCTTTCATCAACATGCTCAATGCAGCAAAGAAACAAAAATACAGAGGAAAATATATATATATACAGTACATAACAATAATTATAGTATACAGTAGTATACAGTAAGATGGAGTATAATATCAAGTGCAAGTATAATATCAAATAGCTCTAACTAAGTAACAATGTAACTATGTCAGGTAAAAAAAGTAAAAAATAGAATAAATAAATAAATAAATAATACATAAATAAATAAATGAAATGTAAAAATAAATAACAAAATAAATAAAAAAATAAAAATAGAATAATAATAGTAAAAACCTGACTATCAGTGCAGGTGATTGTAAGAAAGTGACATAGTGTAATGAATACAAAGAGGGTAGCAGCATATGTTGGGAATGTAGAATGGGGGATGAAAAACAACCATTCCATAACATTCTTCATTAAGGGACGATGATTTTTTTTTTTTGCTGCGTTTGCTCCGATGGCCCATCATGGAGGCGTCCATGGGGTGAAAGCGGTTGTCCAAGATACAGAGAAGCTTTTTAGCATTTTAGCATTTAGCATAGACACATGTTCAGGGCTACTGAGCCATAACATGTGGAGTGTTCCAGTTTGTACCAAAAATGATCGAGGAGAGGACAATCAGTGAATCGGTGACAGGGTATTGGGCACCCAAGGCTTACTGATGGGGACCGAAGGTTGGTGTAATCCCACAGAAATCTGTTGTGGCAGGTGGTCATAATGTTATGGCTGATATAAATGAGCTAGGCATTTGTAAAAAAAAAAAAAAAATCAAGTAGTTCCAGATTTGGACCATGAGGGTGCTGAAGGAGTTTTTGTCTATTCTCCATAGACAGTTGTCAGATGTTTCAATCTCAACAACTTTCCATTGACTTCACATGTCGAACTGTGGTGCCACCCAATGCAGCCTCGATTGGGCGACATATAGAAGCTTCACATGTTCTCACTAAATCTTGATCCATCATTATTTTGGTCTTGCTACTCCAGGCTGATTCCTCAGAGATCTTCAGCCCTAAGAATCTGATGCAGCTAATAGTCTGCGAAGTTGCCGCCATCAACGATGACCCTAGCGCGTCTCCCTTTGTTGCTTGGAAAGCCAATGACGAGCCCTTTCGCTTCATTGACATTCAAGAGCGAGTTGTTATTATGTCGCCGTTTAGTTCGCTTTGGGCCAGAGCAGAGGCGAACATGCTTTGCATGGGAAGGATGTTCAATTGTCTGATGATGGCGCTTGAAAAAGTTGCGTTTCCTATTGTGCATCTGGAAAACTCACTAAATCCTGGTGCAAGTTCACAGCTGAGGCAAAATGCCAGATACCTGACCTGAATGTCGGGGTGCCTCAGATGTTCCACCCGAACAAATTGCCTGCTAATGAGCTCCTGCATCTTAATACAGAGCTGCGCTTTATTCTTCACTGTGTGAACATCATTCTTTTATTAATTTATTTATTTTTTCACACTGACAAAACATTTGTCATAATAAAGCCATGCAAGACTAAAGCATGAGATTGCACCTGCTGTGTTGGTATTTAATTAGCCAAGAACATCTAAACGAGAAAATTATTGTTATAAAGTGTCTATGAACATTTCCATTTTTTTCCTTCCAAACATGAGTATAACAATAACACCGATAATTATGATGAATCAATTAAGAGAAAATCTTCATAAAGTAACACGAAATACCCTGTATTTCAGTGTATTTTAACACTCCTCTTTAAAAATAATAATTTGTAATTATATTAATATTTTCTTACATTTCTTTGAAATCTTAAGATTAATCAAAGTGTTTGAACTGCTCTTGCAGATTTAAATAATGTGTTCTGATTGGCTAAGTGGTAAAATATATAGGTGGAGGGGGTAAAACAATGTATAGCTGTAGGGATACAATTATCTATAGCTGTAGGAGAGATTAGGTGGAGGGAGATAAAATTATCTATAACTGTAGAAGAGATTAGGTGGAGGGAGATAAAATTATCTATAACTGTAGGAGAGAATAGGTGGAGGGAGATAAAATTATCTATAACTGTAGGAGAGATTAGGTGGAGGGAGATAAAATTATCTATAACTGTAGGAGAGATTAGGTGGAAGGTGATAAAATGATGTATAGCTGTAGGAGAGATTAGGTGGATGGATATAAAATGATGTATAGCTGTAGGAGAGATTAGGTGGATGGATATAAAATGATCTATAACTGTAGGAGAGATTAGGTGGATGGATATAAAATGATCTATAACTGTAGGAGAGATTAGGTGGATGGAGATGAAATGATCTATAACTGTAGGAGAGATTAGGAGGATGGATATAAAATGATCTATAACTGTAGGAGAGATTAGGTGGAAGGTGATAAAATGATATATAGCTGTAGGAGAGATTAGATGGAAGGTGATAAAATGATGTATAGCTGTAGGAGAGATTAGATGGAAGGTGATAAAATGATGTATAGCTGTAGGAGA
>JBBIGC010000002.1:3695011-3709194 GCA_037576955.1 Lepidarchus adonis
AAAATGATGTATAGCTGTAGGAGAGATTAGATGGAAGGTGATAAAATGATGTATAGCTGTAGGAGAGATTAGGTGGAGGGAGATAAAATTATCTAAAACTTTAGGAGAGATTAGATTTACAAAATCCTGTAGTGTTTAAAAGTCAGTGGATATATTAACTATGCAATCAGTTACAGAAAACCAATAACTACCATTAACCTGTTAATAACTTGGCAATAATCACATCATACCAGCAAGTAACACATAAACAGACTGTTCCATTGTTGCATAATATACATTATATTACACTTTAAAAGGGACCACTGTTGCAAGGTATTTATTTATGTAATAATTTATTGTCACAGTGGTGAAGTGGGTTTTCCAGTTTCCTCCTACTGGCCAAAGTATGTGAGAATGGTAGTCTGCCCCTGTGTTGCCCTGCTGGGATTGGTTCCAGCTTTCCCATGACCCGAAATGGAGAAGAGTTTTTATTAGTATGTTAAACAGGATATAAGTAGAAACTGCACTAATTGGCTGAAAAATCGTCTCTCTGTAGAGGAAGTGTTACACACCTTTATGTAACTTTTGAATGGGGGTGTCCTAACTTTTGCACACCACAGTATATGCTGTTGTTCTGATTCTGAATACGGAAGTGTGACAAAACAAGGATGAATCTGCCTGCAAACATCAAGGGGGTGTAGACAATAGATGAGAAATAACAGATTTTCTTTAAAACGGTTACGCGAGCAACTCCGGGCAACACCCTTCCGTTATCTGCTCCTAATGCTGACGACTTCAAAGCGGGTAGACGGGCCATTTCATCTGTGAAACGTGCTCCAGTACTGTGGTTTGGCTTATCAGGACTGGCTACTGTTCCACTGAATGCTGTTGAAAAGGCAGCTGATTATTTCCATTACAATGAGCTCAATTCACAGACAACACAAGGAGACGCAGGGAGGGAAGCATGCTAGGCGTCCTCGGCTGACCTTTGGGAACAGCGTGCCATGGTTTTCTCTCCGAATTGGCCAAGAAGCCCCACATACTGAGCTGAGAGCCAGTGCCAATGGTGCACTGGTGGCAAGCAAACGATGTGTTTTCAGCACATTGATACATACGCACTGGCAAGCCACTTCAGTAGGTACAGCTGGACTCACTGTCCACTTTATCAACTCCACTGACCCTTACAGCTGCACTTTGTACACAATTACACACTGTAGTATCATCATTTGTAACCCCCCTTTACCCCAGTCATAGGACCACCAGTGAACTGGTAATTTTTGGGCGGTCGATCGTTCTTAGTGCTGCGGTGACTCCGGTAGCAATGAAGCAGTGGACCATACAAACAGAACGCAGAACGTTGCTGATAAGTTCTAAAGCATGTAAAGGTCAGTAATGGCCTATAAACTAGATGCAATAGTTGAATGAGTAAGAATGTAACACTAAAATCCTTGAAAGCAAGAAAATTCTTGTAAAGAGCTCGCCCTTTCATTACTCCACGCACCTGCTCAATGTCCCAGGTCCATTAGCACAGCTTTGTTATGCAAATGCATTGGGAAAGGTGACTGGAATGTGGCTTTGAACTGTACCTCTCCCCTGCAATGACATAATGTGATCTATGTTTCAACAAATGTTAAATGTGTCAATTGCAGTGCCCCCTATGGCTGAAATTTTATGGTGTTTTGAGTGATGCAGGGTGTTTGACACTGGCAGTGCCCCTTATGGATAAAACATTTGGAATGTTTCCAAGAAATAAGGTAGTGATGCGTGGTGTGAAGTTTGAACATTTACATCACAAAATATTGTAACAGGCATGTATTGGCTGCTCACTTGCTGTCAAATAAACCCCTCCCCTTGATGGGTGCCATTAATGAGATAACTATGTTATTCACTTCACTAGTGAGTGGCTTTAATGCTTTTAAATATATATATATATATATATATATATATATATACATATATATATATAATGTTTTAAATAATATTAAGTATTATCTCTTGGTATTCTGAAGCATTCAAAGTTCCTTTCACTGCAACTAAGGAGCCAAGGCCAGCTCCTAAAAAACAAGCCAACACCTTAATCCCCCCTCCACCAAACTTTACACTTGGCACAATTCAGTCATACAAGTGCTGTTCTCCTGGCAACTGCCAAATCCAGACTCATCCATCAGATTATTTTATGTGGCCGAACACTTCATGGCTCGTTCCCAATCACTTCCACTTTGTTATAACACCACTGAGAGTTGACTGTGGAATATTTAGTAGCAAAGAAATTTCACGACGACTTGTTGCACAGGTGGCTCATATCACAGTACCATGCTGGAATTCACTGAGAAAAATATTTTTCACTGAAAAATATTTGTAGAAACAGTCTGTATGCCTAGGTGCTTGAAGTTGTAAACCTGAGGTCTGGGAAGTGACTTTAATTTAATTATTCCCATGGGTGAGTGAATACTTTTGGCAATATATTGTATATTATATCAAAAGAAAATGACAAATATGATTGTTTTTAAGCATCTTAAAGCTGCAGATGACTCTTTCACTGAATTTAATATGCCCAACTTGAGCGGCAACACAGGCAGATGGAAGCGATCTGCAACGAGCTCTACTATCGTCTGTCGACACAAACCTAGTGTCTAGTTTGCTTCTATTATTCGTCTGCAAAGCTCAGGAGGAGAAACTATAAAATCTGCTTTGCCACTATCCTTAGGTGACCCGAGCCTTCCCTTCCTTTCTTCCTGCCTTGTTATATTCCTACTGGGTTAGACAGGTCCTCACGCCGCACAAGCAGGTAAATGCATTGCTGCTTATGGACATCCCTGACATGGGGGTTTGACTTAATGACCAGAAGAGACGGACATATGGGGGAGACGCGAAGGCGTGATGTGCCATTGCTGGGAGTCTCTGAATGGAGCGTTAATGAACAGCAGCGCCTTCGTTTGGCACAGCTCTGCTCACGTCTGCCGTGACAGCCAGCGCTGTTCCATTCTGCTGATGCCATGCGTCTCTCACGCCCAAAAAGTTCCCATCGCAGCTGAGTCGCTGACAATATCTGTCTCCGAAGAACGGGGGGTGAAAAAAAAAGGTGCCAGAAAGAAAAAAATTGCTGTGTCCCAGCACCATCGTGTCCTCTCTCTCTCTCTCTCTCTCTCTCTCTCTCTCTCTCTCTCTCCTGTTTCGTCTTTTCTTCACTTTCTCTCTCAGCCTCAAGTCACACACAGTACAGGACAGATTCCAGGTCCTTGACAGGGCTCCGCTTTTCTCCCGGATCCTCCTAACGCTCTTCAGCAAAAAAAAAAAAACAGCCTACAAAGTTCTAAAGTTCGATATCAGACGGAAAAACTCGACAATTAACATTCTTAGCTTCAGGCTTGAGAAATTCATTTATCCAGTATGGGGGTGCAAGCCAACAATGACTAAAATAATGTGCCATGTTAAATGTAAGCAGTGATATCCCAGTAAATATCTGAGCTCTCTAATAGCTCTAATTGTCACCTTGGAGATTTTTTTATTTTACTGTCATTTTTTATAGATCTGTTTACTCTCACTACATTCACTTGAATTTTTTCAGAATTTAATTTAACTTTTGAAATGAAAATGACCAAAAATATTATATTTTGCGAAGAAATTTGAACATTTAAAAAGAAATAAACGTTCTACACAGTTGAAAATGAAGATTTCAATTAATGACACTGGCCATGTTAAGGTCAGTCTCCTTTCTGTCACTAAAGTGTGTTCTTTATTTATTTATTAATATTTATTTTCAATGAAATTGTTTGATGAACTAACGGATAATGTCACCTGCAATGAAAAACATACTGAATTAGAGGATGAATTAGTGGTCTTAGACTTTTGACCACCAGTCAAATGTAATGGAAGTAGACTTTTTTGGTCCTACACCCCCTTTTATCCCTCCCCTGAATATCATCACCATAGAAACAACCTCCAGAATAAAAAACATTCTTAACTATCAGTTGATGTTAATGTAAAAGGCATAATGAAATGAAACGAGGGAGATCAGATTAAACAATTTACGCACTGTTGGACAGTAGTTAGACACACAAGTGGGTTTTTTATTCTTCAATTAACATCTTTACATCAAAAAACTATTAACGAGTATTGTGTGTCCCTCCAGCAAGATGGTAGTGCAGCCATCGCCTGATTGAGAGTTTGAGGGGGAAGGCTGTAGTTTTGTTGTTATTTTCTACCAGTCGCGTCAACTTGCGTGTTAGGCCTAATGTAAGTTTACACTGTACAGTCGCATGTACAGTCAAACCCCGTTAGCTCGCCAACCCCACCTCTCGCCACGAAAGCCTGCAGAACAGATTTCCTTCCATGTTATTTACCTCCGTTACTATAACTCACCAACCTGTTACTAGAGGTTGGACCAATAGGGGCGAGCTAATTAAGTTTGATTGTACAATTTATAACCACCAATGAAGTATCCTGTTCAATCTCGTTAGTCCAAGAGGTTCACAATGGTCTAGATCTACAGAACGGTGTCAGGCCGCTAACAATGTTTCTTCAAAAACAGTCAGATTGAACCAAGGTTCACATCCCCAGGTTCAAGATCGGAAACATCAAGCGTCTAAATGTTGGTCCCGTCAACTGCAGGATTGTAAGTTTGATCCCTGTTGATGGTACAGCCTGTATGGATCTCTCTGGATGGTGAGAACCCTTTTATCTTCATAAAGAACCATATTTAATAAACACATTTGTGCTCATGAAGAATGTTTACAAGGTTTCACATCATTGAATCTTTACAAAAGCTCTTTCAACGTCAAAAACCGTCTTCACTTTGACATTTTTAATAAAATGGTTCTCCAAAGAAACATTCATCGATAGGTTCTTCAGGACACCAACATGGTTCTTCTGTGGTTCTTCTAAGGGTTGGTTGGCGTCAACCCTGGTTCAGTTGACCTTAATTCAACTCCAAATTGGACTGGCTTTTGCCGTGGAATAAATTTCAGCTCACACAAATGCAGCATCATGTGTATTATTCCAAAGCAGGTCAGGCTGCCTTTGAGTCGTCTTCAATTTTTTAAGAAAAACATTGATGGTAAATGGATGAAGAAAAAAAAAACATGACTCAATTCAAGATACTGTCCTTATCTGCTACACCACAAGAGATGGAGCAGTGCCCTCCAATGAAGCACTCCCTAAAAGAGGAGCTCAGGATATGAAGTCGGATTATGCTAATCCAATAGGCATTCTACATGTTCCCCTTCCTCTCCTCTGGCATTGGGATCTTTTCAAAGGGGAGCCATTCACATCCCTAATGAGATTACGAGAGAGGAATGGAATTGAGCATTTAGCAGGGCTCGTTTCTTTTTCTTTTTTCTTTTGGCAAAAGCGGTATCGGGGTCTCTCTCTCTCTCTTGCTGTTCATTCCACCAGCTGTCATTTCCATCGATCTGGTGGGCCTGACAGTATTCAAAAAGGCTCACTTAATCTCTTCCAAATGACTTCAGCTGTAGGCTGGGGATGGGGGGGCCCGGGGGGTTGGTTGAGGAGAGGATGGAAGCGCGAGGGTCGGAGAGTCAGTGACCAACATCGATCAGCAATTTGTATGCAATGTAACGTAGAACGGCTGTTATTTTTGTCAGGGTAAAATTGGTTTTCAGTGGTGTGTGGGTGTCGTTGTGTCATTAGGGGGCTCACTGTTGCTCTCTGCTGCCTACTCGCCGAGATATAGTCCTCTGAAGAATGGCGTAATCCTCCTGGGCTAAGCAAAAAAAGGGATTGCATGGTGGGAGGATGGAGTAGAGGAAACAGTGGAGGAGGTTCGAGAGCAAAGAGACAACATGGTTTCAATGTGCTTCTGTAGGAGGGTGGTGTTTGCAATGGAGTTTGTAGTGGGAGGACGATGAACCTTTGGGGACAAGGGTCTTCGTTGATGCATGTAGCTCATAGGTCCATCAACTCTAACGTGTCCAGTTACGCAAAATTTGGCCCGGACTCGACAACTTGGTTTATATAATGAAACGATTCTTCTTTTCACCATTGAGTACAAAATCTATTTCAGATGAATTGAAAGTTTATGGGACGCTCTGGCCAAAATGAAACAATGAACCATTATTGCTTTTGGTGTTAATATGCCCACTCACCTCCTACAGTGCTGCCACTGCAGACTCTACTATTTTACAGCTAAAAGACCAAGCAAACATCCTTCGGAAGATGTATCTTGAAGGTGGGAGGGACTTTTGAAAAACGACTGCTTTGAAGAATATACTTGCGAGCTGCAATCTAACGCAGACGTTACTGCTGGAAAGTTGACTAGTCAGCTATTACATCGGAAACTAGGTTGTTCAATACCACTCCATACAGTTTGGGTAACCACTCCATGCATTTGGGTAATGGAATACTCTTGAATACTCTTCAGAATAATGGCGGCAAAGTTCAAAGGGCAGCGGTGGCCTAGTGTTTAGGATTTTGCTCTTGAGAAGGTCAAGTCCTGGCCCAGGAACCACTGAGGTACCCTTGAGCAAGATACCGTCCCGCTCCACTGCTCCCTGGGCGCTGCTGATAGCTGCCCACTGCTCCACGTGTGGACAGGTTAAATGTAGAGGTCCCATTTCATTTTGATGTGATTGTTCTTAATGACTGTCATCATGCCACAAAAGAACCATTTCTGGGATCTCTCAAGAACCCTTCAAGAAGCATTTCTGAAAATGAGACAGGATTTTAAATGTAAAGAACCTTGGAAGAGAAAGAACATTTCGAAAGAAATGTTACATAATGTAGTTTTAAATACTTCTTCACACTCACAGATCGGGTTTACAGAAATGGCCTCTGTTGAAGAGCACAACAGGAAAACTGGGGAACCTATGCACCTCTCAAGCAGAAACTGGCCACTGAGGATTGGGGTATATAATACTTCCTTATGGAGGAAGTGTCAGGACATGGATGTATTGAGAACATTACGTCCTTCACAGAATCATTATCCACATTATCTGAATGAACCTTTAACAGGGATCTTGTGTTTCTATCTTCCTTTGAAAGACATGATACATCTAATGGCTTGCTCAAGTCCAGCTTGATATACTTTTACCATCAGTGCATCCATAGGAATCCTGAAGTTCTACCATCTAATGGGATCACAAATGATTTCTGCGTATTTGCATGGTCCGTAGTTCAAATGGTTACACGTTTCATTTGACAGTAAACAGGGTTCACAACAGCAATGTTGTGCATTGATCTAAGCAAAGCTCAAGATCACAAATACCTACAAAAACATGCGAGAGGCTGGTTTAGCTGGGGGCTGCTTTGTGAAGAGGTAACAGGGCAATTAATAAGTGAGATTCCTGTGGAGGAACCAAGCCCACGTCAGCCCTGAGAGAAAAAACAAAAGGCCTAAGACTCTTCTTTGTTGCAGATTGGCCCGAATCAATTTGCACATTGTCCATTCAGTTCCCAAGCCCTATGGCAGAGCCCCCCCCCCCCCCTCCCCAGTAAACCACAGATCCACAAGAGTGGGGGACACACCTTTCATGTGGTCCTTTTCATCCTGCCATCCATCCGATGCTACATGCTCTTTGAAGAGGAAGCATCTCTTTTCATGAGCTTGCTCTGGAAAAGCCATGCAAGTCATCACACTGCCAGATCTTTTGAAGCCTTTTCTCTTTCACTCGCACTGGCCCTCCCCAACCAAACATCTCCCAACAACTCCTCCCCTACATCTTTCTCAGAGTCTCTCCATTTTCTTCTTCTTTTAGCACAGTATGGTGTTGTATCAGTATTACTGCATCACAGCGAAGACGGGGTGTTAGGCAGTTAATTAAGAGAGCCACACTTCTAAAAACTAATTGGGAGCAAAAATAGACACAGCCTTAAGAAGGACGAGAGTCTTTGCAAGTCTTCGTGAAAAACTTGGTGAATGCAGAAGTGGAGGTCCATGACGAAGTCAAGAAAGCACGCCAGTCATCTCATCGGCCCAGGCGAACGGATAAATCTGCTATTTAACCTGCAACAAGTTAAAGATGGATGGGAGATAAGCCTCAGAAGATGGTGTCAGACTTGCGAGAGCGAAGCCGTCAAGTTTGACGCAAAGAAAGTCGTCTTTAAGGCGGTCTCTGTTGGGTTCCTGTTGGTGGCTGCCTTTGATATCGTGCAAGTTGATGCCTTGTAACCTGTACAGCCTGACAGCTTCTATGTCTCCGCACATTCCACACGGCAAATTTCACAACAAAGAAAATAGATCAATATGCTCTGAAAGCACTGAAATGGCGAGCATTAAGGGCGAAATGAACTTGCAGCGAACTTGATCTCAAAGGACGGTGGCTCTGAATAATTTCATAAGTAATGATGCTCTCAATATGCTCTTTTCACATATCAAGAGTGCTATACTGTAATAACCAGGGCGAGATGCTCTTCAATATTGAGTTATTTGACGAAGCATTCCCATATCTCTCTGAAGAGCCCAATATGAAGCTATAAAAGAAAGGGTTGGGTGGGAGGGAATCAAATATCACCCACAGACTGTTTGCTCTTCCAAGCCTCTGGCGTCACAAAAGTAAAAAATAAAAATATTAATAAGAGGGGTGGATCCACAGCACATCCGAGTTCTTCAAATCTGTTAATGTTCTGCTGAGGTTAAAGGAGGATGAGGACTAAATCCGATAGCCAAGAGGTAAGCAGAGACTCATTGGCTGGTGGATGTTGCCTTGGGAACAGCAATGGGCTCATAGGTCCAAAGACAAGAGCCACTAGGGGCTTGTGGGGGAGCCTGAACTCTCCGCAGCGGAGCGGGTCAATAGGCTCTCACTGGTGCGCCCTGGGAAATGGGTCTCCCCTTCAACAAAAGCAGAGCACAGCTGCTGGCACAGAAAGGGTATAAACATTGTGGCACTGACTTTTAAGCGCCGTTTCAGTGGTAGATTTGGTCGGGGCTTTGTGCGGAGGTGGCTTGTGGCTTAGGCTGCAAAGGGAAAGGGTGTCTATAAATATACACTACTGTGCAAAGGTCTCAGGCCCCTGAGAAATGTATATGTAAGAGCTGGTTAGAGGCAGTGAGTTTTTATATTCAGATCACTAATATTAGAATAAATACTAATAAAATAAGGAATGTGGAAGGAGTGTTGAATTTCTCTGTAGCATTCACTTCAGGCGTAGCTGGAAGTTGCTTTGGGCAAAATCATCAGCCAAATGAATAAATGGAAATGGAAAATGAGTACAATTAACTGTACATGTGTCAGTGTGTTGGGTTCCCATTTCCAGAGTTCTCCAGAATTATTTGTAGGAACCATCAATCTCTTGGTTTGGGCTCAGTCAGTGGTTCAATCTGAGAGAGTTTCACATCCATGCGATGGCTGGAGGGGGAATCAGCAAACCTGCACTGTTCTAACAGCTCCCAACACTTTTTACACACATATTTACTGCTCATGTTTGCATTTGATCTAATGATAACATGTGGTTTTGATAACAGAAGATAATCTACTGAGATAAATGGGAATCAAACCATTTGCACAACTGACTTCTATCCATTATGATAATTTACAAATTCTCCAATTATTTCTATGTACATCTGTGCTACAAGGTCAACCATGCAGAAATTATCGCCATGTTGTGTATCATTATGCTGTGTAATCTTTTTCTTCCTGTTAATACAGTCGTTTTACTTCAGCCAGTAAAGCAGAGGAACAACAACACTGTTGTATTGCAAAATGACAAAACCACAGCATGAAAATGAATAGAAATGTACATTTTCTGCATGTTGGAGACACACTTATTCAGAGTGATGTACAGGGTGAGAAGCTAGGTGTTAGGTACATTGCTCGAGGGCACTTCAGCCTGGAAAATGTCTGGGAAATGAAGCCGCGGCCCAACCCCACTTCTCTAACCATTAGGCTGTTATTAGTTATTATCTCTTACACACTAGAAGAACTTGCTTGCAGTGACCTGAATACACTGGTAGCTCCAAGCTGGCACAGGCTGCCTCATATAAGGTAAGTACCTGCAATGCATTCAAAAAGATGCAACATTTTCAATAAAGTATCAAAAAACAACTTATCATAGATTAAAAGTACCCTTGACATGCTCATTGCTCATTATCAGCACATAAGTGATAAAAACAAGTTGCCCATGGACATTCTATCAGAATCAAGTGTATAAATGAGGGTGTGGCTTATGCCATGGACATGCCTTCACTGAAATGACTTATTTTCATGAAAAGTTTATGCATTACAATAAGTTACAATAGGCTCATCTTGCTTGTGCAGGAGTTGGAGAAGTTCCTTTCAAAAACCACAAGAGTACAAGGTCTTGAGTGTACACTGGAAAACCATCATCGTTTAATACAGTCTGCTTCTGGATCAAGAAATGCAACTCAAAACTCTACTACACAAAGAGAATCCATTGATTCAGAAGTGGGGTGTGTATTGGAAGGTAACAAATTAAACGCATTACTGACTTCCTGCACACTTTCAAATTTTTGCACATACAGGGGGTCCTCGGCTTACGCCAAGTCAAAACCCCCTACATAAGCGTCTACTGTGTTTTGCCCTGGGGCCATTCCTCTGTCAGTCCACCAGAGGGAGACATTCACCCACCTGAGGCTCTGTATTGCATTTTTGAGAATTTTATTAAAAGTATTTTCACTTTTCACACCATTAAAAAACAACAAAAAATTGGGTTTGGTGCAGCATCCTAACCACAAAAAAAAGTCGAGTACGTCATAAGTTGAGGACCCCCTATATTCTCCAATCAAATTAAGTAATTAAGTACCCGTTTTTTTGCCTCTCTTTATGCTTTCAGATTTGACAAAACTATGCAAGACAACAGGCCAGCTTTCATACTGATAATAAATCAGTGTTTAGTTTTTTCTTGCAGGTATAGATGTTTTGATGGAGCTACTGATATATATGATGTATTGTATGATATTTTACATGATTAGCCTAAACCAGCGCTGCCCAGCTCCTCTGGAATGGCTCTGCGGGAACTTTCTGGACCATAAGTAGTTCAGAACCTTCATGATTCAGAGCAGAAACTGGGATGTAGCATGTGACTGAAAATCCCCTTCTTGCTCCCATTTAGAGATCTTTCCTGAAAATCTAAGTATGGTGAGTCAGGAGCAAGGAGAACATTCTCACCAGGATGTTCAGTCAATGGAATGTTGCTACCAAGGTTTCTAGAATGAGAATATGATTCCTAATGTGATAATCCAGACCCAGGGGAAGACTGGGTCTCCTACTGTAAGAGTTTTTGAAGAAACAGTGTAAGTGGCCTGACACCGTTCTGTAGACCTGAACTGAACAGTTTACTTCATTGGTGCTTATACATTGTAAATGCAATGTAACACTACTCCTAACACACAAAGTAAACATGACTGGAAAAAAATAAAAGCAGAACAAAATCAGCATTAATTTCATGATTTAGAAAAATAACCATCATTATTTGACAGCGACTGAAAAAAATATAAAGGCTTACCCTGCACTCAGCAGGCTTTGCAGTTCCACCTCAAATAGTACAGAAGTTATGTTCTGATGCCTGAAGCTGGCTTCTTATCCAATTTAGTTGTTCCACTTTACAGGTGCTAGAATGTAACATGGAGTGGAATGGCCAGATTGAATGAGAAGCCAACTTCAGGCGCCAGAATGTAACTGATGAACCATTTAAGATGGAACAGATTGTATAAGAAGATAACTTCAGCTTTGATTAACTCTAATCCCATAAAATTCCTCATTATCTGACTGTTACCTCACTGTGTGGGCAATGCCAGACACCATGAAGCGTCTTCTCTTCTTTTCAAGCAAATTTTGGCCTTAAATCTCAACAATTGGGTCTCAAGTGGAGTGGAAAACACATGGAGCTCCTTTAGCACAGTGATGGAGTTTCAAATGCTTGTTTGTTGATGCTTATGTATCTGCTTGAGAAACTGTGGCACAGGACATGTATATTGTGGTAGAATGTAATGGGAATAAAGTGAAAGGAATAATGGTCCAAATCTAGCACTCAACCACGCACCCAACCACCCAACCAACCAGCCACCCAACCACCCAACCAGCCACCCATCCAGCCACCCAACCAACCACCCAACCAACCACCCAACCAACCACCCAACCAACCACTCATCCAGCCACCCATCCAACCACCCAGCCACCCAACCAACCAACCAACCAACCACCCAACCAACCAACCATCCAACCAACCAACCACCCAACCAACCATCCATCCATCCCTGCTCTAAATGGAACATTGTATTGTCATGATCATGAACCGAGGTTCTGCCTAATTATACTCATTGACAAACCTTTGGTGTTGCTGTCAGATGCCTAGACGAGCCAGCCCTGTAGAATTACAAGAAAACCTGAAAACAATCTGTCAGAAACATCTGAGGAGCAAGTTAGGCAGAGTTACTGCATGTCTAAATTCCATTTGCCAGGGTGTTTGACTACTGCCGACAAGTTACTGAAGATGTTACATGAATCACAGAGCTGATAAATGCGAGGCCGGAAACATCTGACATTCTACATGAAGTGCAGAGCGCTTGGCTGTTGAAACATTTACAATATCCAACATGTTTGAGGGTAAAAAAAGCACCTTCCAGTTCTCGCCATCCACAGCTGTTAAATATGGCGCTTACAGAAAGAGAATGGTGCCTTGAAAGCTGACAAACAAAGGTGGAAGGAAAGAGGGGGGTAGAAGAAACACCACCGCAGCCTCTCTCTTCTCCTGCGATGTGGCGCTTTGTGTTAGGAAAAGATAAACGATTTGGAACTGCGTGGGACGCGTTCCCTCAGGAAGCTGGCAACAATGCCAAGATGCCAATGAAGGATGCCGACGGAAAGCGTGGAGAGGGTGTGTGAGAGAGGAGGATAGTGTCAGGATTGTGGTGTGAAGGTTGGAATGGCTCGGAAGATTCTCACATAAGCTGAAGAATTGATTTAATGGGATGAGCCAATGGGGGAGAAATCTGCTTGGAGGCAAAGGGGGAACCAAGGGTCCAGGGGAATCTTCCATCTTCCCTCCTTCCAGTGTTTATGACTTGCACCAAGAGACACCCTCCTGGAAATCAATGGCTGGCAGACCCTCCCGTCTTCAGGGGAACAGTCAGCCTAATAAATAGTATCGGTAGGGATCATGATTAGGACGGTGTCTGTGGACGATGAGCCGGCATTGAAAAGCGCCTGGTTTGCGTCCAGGGAGGTTGGGTTCTGAGAATGTGTGTGTGTGTACACACCAGGGAGTGTGTTCCTAGGCGTTTGAGTGATTGTCACTCCCACTCACAGCCACTTTATGGTCTGCCGTGCCCCTCCCCTGTTCTTCGCCAGAGTCCCAACTAATTACCAGCTCTGTGCTCTGGAATGAGGATCGATTTTTTGCGCGGCCGGATCCCTCTCAGGGGCGTCTGCGTCTAAAGAGGTGAATTGGCCCGCTGGGTCGGGCTCGTCAAATTTAAAATGTCAACGTTTACGCTCGCGTGAGCCACCCCGGGATTTCTCACGGCTGTCTGTGTCCTCCGGATATGGCTGCAGTTCCATTTAACTTCTCGGCCACAAAAATTCACACTCCGGCACAATGCAGAGGTTTCTGTTCAAAACCAGATGATTTTATTTTTATTTTTATTTAAATTTCTGTTAATCCCAGAGGGGAAATTAGTCTCTGCATTTCAAACATCTGAGGCAGTGAGGACACACATCCGAGGCAGCAACCATATCGTTGCCCCGTATGAGGCTTAGGTGCTTCGCTGAAGGGTACTGGGAATTGAACCCGTGATCGTCCGGTCACAAACCCATTCCACAATGTTGCTTGCTTACCTCATTGTGTCCGAATATTAATTCCTTAAGCTGAAACAGTGAGTGAGTGTTTGGTCTCTAAGAACATTTACCATAACACAGGCTTGTATTACAATTGGCCAAAGCAGTCGTGCATGGAAAGGATGCTTTGAATTGACAAAGAAACACATGTCAATTTCCGCCATGTTCCCAGAATACTACCGAATTCTGCTGCCCTTTTGTGTGAACCATCCACTTGTTTTGTGAGACCAGCGAGGGCACATTACCTCTCATCCATCAATTAATCAACGCGCCCACACTCGCTCTTAATTCAGCTCTAATGGTTACGCTCTCTGTTCGCCTACAGCCGAGGAAAATTGATTTTCAGCAACTCACAAGATTGGCAGAGGAAAATCGGCAAACTTGCAAATCACACGTATCTAGCCAGCACGGCCCCCATTGTCCACATCTACTGGATGGGATTGGTTGTGTGAT
>JBBIGC010000002.1:3737778-3752007 GCA_037576955.1 Lepidarchus adonis
GTCTTCCTGAAATGCGCTAACAACGATCAGAGTAACGTCCTCCTCTGCCCCTCACGCGCTCTGGTCACTATGGTAACACGTTTTCAGTGCTGTTGTGGCAATCTCAAGGTTTTCTGCCATGACTTTCATCCAGAATACCAGCAAAGTTGAGTCTCTAACAAAATTAGATGCTACGGATTGAGATCGTATTTAAAGTTTTATTATTTAAGTTTTATTTTTTGTAAGGTCCGGTACCGGCCCATGACCAAAATTAGGGATTCTTGAACCCCATCCAACCATCCATTCACAAACAGGAATTCTTGAACCCCATCCATCCATCTATACATCCATCCACAATCAGATTCTTAAACCCCATCCATCCATCCATCCATCCACATTCAGGGATTCTTGACCGCAACCATACGTCCATTTATATATCCATCTATCCATCCATCCATCTACCCAAATTCAGGGATTCTTGACCCATATTCATCCATCCATCCATCTACCTATCTATCTACCTACCTACCCACATATCCATCCATCCACCCATATTCAGAGATTTTTGACCCCCATCCATCCATCTATCCATCCACCCATCCATCCACATTCAGGTATTTTTGACCTCCATCCAACTATCCATTCATCCATCCATTCACATCAAGGGATTCTTGACCCCCCATCCACTCATCCATCCAACAAGCCATTCATTTACATCCAGGGAATCTTGACCCGACCCACATGTTTTCTGGGAAGGGAATCCATGCCTTACTAGTTCCCATCTCTTCAGCTACTTAAATTGGTCAAATAAAGGAAAAGAGTTCCTCCATTCCTAAATGCTGGCACTCTTTACTTGAATCCTGCTTACACTGACACAACCAAGCCATGAACCTGTCAGAAGCTGTCATGAGTTGTCATTACACCCATTAATATAACAGCTTCATGCCATCACAGGTACCATGGATGCTACAACGCTTGATGCAATGCCACATGGTAATTTAATGTCACATGCTACTGTAGAGTTAACAGTAATGGTAACATAACACTGTTACATTAATGGCCATAACCTGACGGAATTCCTGACAGCACATGGCATCTGCCATGACATTCAGGACATGGTTATGTCAATGTTATTAGACAGTGTTCCCTCGCCAATAGAAGAGCAGATATGGTATGAATGACAATAATGCAGGAAATGTTTTTAAAAAATATTCAGCTCAATGCAGTATTAAGCTTTTTATTGGCAAATGGTCATCGCTGCATGAATCACCCCGATGGTGAGCAATGAGCGTGCTGGCTTGTCAGCCGCTCCCGTTGTAAATGAGCTGGCTGACAAATTCCAGAGGCAAACTTTCTCCGCGTGACCTTTCTGCCCGTCTGTGGAAGTCCCGAACACTTTCATGCTCGATAATTACTGGGAGATGGAGCAACGAGACATAATGATCTGAGTTTTACAGAAACGAGACAGCTCGGAGACTTGAGAGAGCGAGGTGAGGGGGAGGTGGAGGAATAATTCAGAGAGCCCATCTGAATACATTTCAGCTGTGGAACGGTCGCTTAGGCCCTCGGTCTGTTCACGAATGAAGAACTTCTCTTGGATGTAATGCTTTGCTTAGTGGAGGTTGAATAATGCCCTGGAAATTGGAGTACAGCTTTCAAAGATGGCCCAGAGAACAACTGAGATTTTAATTTCTCGAAATTGTCAAAACATATGGACAAGACTGGTTTCATGGTAGATATTACCAAATTAGCCATGTACTTTTGTCTGGATAATAATATACCAGAATGCAGAATGCAGACTGGAGTACGATGAAACAAACTGCAGTTGAAATGTATTTGAGCAAAATAAATTATTTCTTTATACAAGCAACCTACCCCACTGACAAGGTACAATGTAACCGTCAGAGGAGATGGATTTATTAGTTTGCAAACTGATGCAAAACATAATTCAATACAATTTCAGTTCTAAAAAAAATTATATGATCTTGAATAAATGAATGCTCTAGACGTCTTGTAGTGGCGCTTGGCTGACTTCACTATGACATTACATTCACGTTAGCTTGATCAGCTAGCCCAGACTGTAATGTTTTGTGTTTACATGTGGGGGCAATATAAGTAAAAATACTGTGTAAAATCTAAATTAAAATCAAAACGTGTGGCTTTGTAAATTATGTTTAAGTTTAATTGAAAAAAGATTTTATTTTAAGAAATTATGCAAAATAAATCAATATTCTCAATTTCATACCAGCAATACATTTTGCTGGGACAGGGCCATGTTCATGGTATTATTTTACATCACTCTATGAAAATAAGCAAATAGAGAAGAACAATTGCTGGAGTTCTGAAATGAAAATATTCCATTCTTCCCTGAGAGATTTCAGTTTCTCAGCTGATGCCAAATGTTTCTTGAATATAGACGGGCTAGCTATGCACCTGGACTCTTCTACTACAAATCTATGATGTTGCAATACATACAGAATGTGATTTGGTACGGTCCAGCTGAATTAGTCTAAGCCTTCCCTAAGAAAAACATCATCCGGGTAATAGCACACGCTGCCCCAAAAAACTACCGTATTTCCCCAACAATGGGCCTTGGGATCTTGCAAACTTGGTATTGGATGCGGTTTGCTTCATTGGGAACCTATCAAAAAAACAGCTAAAAGTATGATTCAGTGCAAAAAGACGACATCCCCAAATTATTAGTTGAATTTAAATGTACTGTTTACTGCAGCAATGAAAAAGCGAACGCAAATCAAATATAGATCTGTGACAGGTCAGTATAAAACACGGAACACGGAAAGCGCCATTGTTTCTGGTGTTCATTGGAGAGCAGAGGTTAGCAAACAAGTTGTTTGCCAGAATTAGCATCAGTTAGCAGTTAGCCTAGTCATCATGGTGGTCATCGATGCATCAAAATATGCAGACTCTGTGCAAAATAGTGTATAGTAAAATAAAACGGTTGTAAAGTTGATCTTGTCTAAATGTAGAATATGATTAGCTTTACTAAGTATAACCTCACAATCTTGTCATATTCTGGCGAATACAACGAATGAATTAGAAGATAAATAAGACAGAAGAAGAAGAAGAAAACCCTTTATTTGTTGCTGGTATACGACGCACTTCTGTGCATATGATGGGTGAGTTAAATTGCTGTTGCATCTCTTAAACTTCAGCCCTTTGCTACATTTCATTACATCCTTTTTTATTTTCATTTGAGCAACTGGAGGGTGGGGGAACTGCAGTACAGCGATGTCAATCATTCGTCTATATGTAAATTATTCAGTACATAATTAGCAACACTGAAATGCAACACTTATTAAGCTTAACTTTCTTCAAATCCTTCAAAATCAGATCCGTAACAACATCGTTGTTGTCGAACAACTCGATGTAGGGGCACGCTTGTGTCACCAAAGCAACTTCTGCAATTTTCAAAAGTTTAAATTCTGCAGTGTAGTTGTTTCATTAAAGGGATATTATTTGTATATTAAAAATAATTTTTATTTAAATTTAATTTATCAATTAAATGTATGCTTCTACTTCAGAACGATAAATTCAGTAACACAGCTAATAACAGGCCTGGAGGATTTCTGTTTATTTTTCAGACCATGGCATGGATCAAGACAGCAGTGGCATTCATAAATCATGTGTACATATGGAGTTTCAGCTTTTCAAATAGTGGCTATGGTAATTTTTATTTATTTTTTAAATACAGTGCCACCCGAGCACTAAAATATTAGAGATTTTTCTAGATTCTCTGAATCTCGTTAAAATATAACGTACTGCTGATGAGGAAATCCCCAAATCGTTTACAGTTTTACAGTAAGTTTTGTATTTTTGAAGCACTATTACTTTCACCCCTCACTGGTTTTACATCAGACATACTCTGACTCTGGGATTCTCAGTCCTGTTTCTGACCTTGTGTCAATTAACCTTATTAATTGAGATGCTCCTCAATGCATGTGTGTCTTTCATTTCTTTTGTTCTACTGTAGATAGAAATTCAAAAAGACCCATTTAAAAATAACATCTCAGACATTTTAGATGTTATTGTTGATCTATTTAATGCTTTTAAAATATTTTTTTCTAACATGTAGCCCTTTGTGATCTTATAATAATTATTATTTTTATTATTATTTTATTATTGTTATTTTGTTCTTTTGCTGTGTACAGTGTCCTTGAGTGTTTTGAAAGGTGCTTTTTCAAATAAAATATATTATTTTCATTATTTGCAATTAGTTATATTTTTAAATGGAATACATTCTGTTTTTATTTACATTTCACACAGTGTCCCAACTTTGTACACAGCTGATGATTAAGCCAGATGAATGAAAATAAAAGTTAACTTAAATATTAAGAATAAGAATAACATCCATGGCCTTAGACCTTCCTAATTTAGGCATGTCTGAGTCCTCCTTCTAGCTAGGACTTCCCCATCACACATTTCAGGGAGGGTGAAGTCGAGCACATGCAGTGATGCTTCATATGTTTCTGAATTGCTGCTAATGCATCATCACTGGACAGCTCAACATGTTTCATACTGATGCCACCATCTAACAGCCAAACCCAGTGGTATGGAGGCAGCACTTTAGCCTGGCTAGCTCTCACTTTGAGATGATTAAATGCTTCCAAATGCTTCCAGGCACCAAGGGGCTGACTAAAATAACACTGGTGTGAGTTTTGTAAATTACACCCAATTTAGTAATAGAAAATCTGTCTCAAGCGGCGTCTGTCAGATCACTGTCAAAATTCACAGACGAGATGTAGATGTTGCTACAGGAATATGAGAACGAAAACCCGTTTAAGGATGCAAAACATTTGTTACAGTTTACCCCATGTTGGTTTTGAGACCCACTCTCACCTACTTAACAGCTCACTGCAGTTCGAGACGTACGTTATGAGTTGTGAATTGGTCGGGTAGGAGTTTCAGTGACTTCATGTGAACCTTGAAGCTGATAAAGGACACTTCAGATACCAAACATACCTTGGCTGATCGACTACATTTATGAAGAAACTGATCCAATTATCCCTCCAACTGTTCTTCTGAAGCTGTTCAACAGTAATCAAAACCATCCGCTAACGTTGGCGGTACAAGCGAGCAGGGGGTTGAAAACAGATGACAACAGAACTGCAGCTTGGGACCACAGCAGATGTCCAATCAGCTCCGGCCTGCCCGAGCCCACAGTGCCGTCCGTCAAGCCATGGCGGGGCTCTACATAGCAGTGTTGGGACAGCGCATGGTGCTGAAAAGGGTGGGGGCGTTCAAAGCGCTGTCATATTATTAAGTCGCCCCATTCATCATATCCAAGACTCTCCATTCTCCACCCAGAGGGAGATGGTAATTAAAGCCAAAATGCCAAATTATGCTTGGCTAAGCACAATTAAAGACAGTGCCGTCGCTAAATTTAGAGGCCATCTCCAGCTAAGGGGGCCATTTACCACGATGGCCGTGCTCGCAGCAGTCATTTGCTGCAGCCTTGATGTGAGAGAGGGAGAAAGAGCAAAAGAAAAAAAAAGTTTGTGCGTCCGCTTGAGAAAAATTGGAGCATTTTGTAGGGCAGCGGAGGAAAAAAAGCCCAACCCTTCATCAGCTGTCGCCCCCTGCTGCCGAAACGGACCATTTGAGACGGGGCGCTGCGTAAACAAAACAGAAACGAGGGTACACTTGCCTCGGCTAAGGCACTCTCCCTTTTTTTCCCCAAATCCCTTGTTCCTTAATCTCCTGGGATGGTCCGCAGAATAGCGCCGTGGGATAATTCTGCGTTATCCGACAGACAAGGATGAAGAGCGAGGGATAAGGTGCTTATGAAAATGAATAGGTGTCCATGAACGACAGCCGTGAAGCCTCTTCCCTCGCTCTGAGCTGCCCCCCAATACATTCGCTCGCTTTTTTCTTGAAAAAGGTGAAACCAATAACAACGGCAAGACTGTAAAGGCCATGTTACTCGTCCTTGGGTCAACGGACCGAAGGCCTCAAAGATTAAGATGGAGGAAAGTGGTTGAGGGCTTCATGATAATGGATGGAGGAGGAGGTGCACAGCCTTTACAGTCTTGTCATTGTTAAGAGATATGGAGTGGAATTTCAGGCCTACTTCACACCTGCTGACATCTCACCACCGTCCCAGGTAAGAAGACCTCCATTGTCCAACCCCAAACATCTTGCACATGAAGAACACCACAGCAATTTTGTATTAGAGTAAAATCAGACCTTCAATCACTTCTGAGATAATCATTTGTTCAGATCACAACTCCAATTCAAAGGTTCAGTTTTTTGTTGGTAAACGATGTCCTCCATGATGTCAGGGACAGATTAAGCCCAATGGCATTTCACTTATCTCAACTGCAGAGACTTGGGCCTATGATGCACCAAGCACATTAGTGGCAGCCATGTTTGAGTGATGTCGGTCAGCCTGGCATCTCCCATAATAACTTGCACTTGAACACAAAGCAATGACGACAGTCAATCGCCCACATTCATGCATTGAATCAAAACAGTTTTCCATAGTCTGAGTGTAAACTCCTAAAAAGATTTTTGAAAAAGAAATACAACAATAATGGCATTTCAGCATTGACATGCAAACTTTTGCAAGCTATTATACTACAGGAAAAAGTTTAAAAGAAAGACTAGTGATATCCCAGGACGTATCTTTAAAGATACTCTTGGTAATTGAGTTACTTCTTTGCCAATTACTGTTTATTTTTAGCCTAACTTTTAAAGTTAAAAGGGAAATATTTGTACCTTTTTATAATCCTAAAATATTATATATCAAAATAATAGTGTAATGATATTTAAGGGTATTTAATCCCAAATCATGAATGGCATCAACCGATGTGACCTTTAGGTTTATTTAAAAAAAATATATACAAATACTTAAGGCAGTTTAATACTTTTTTTTGAAAGTGTCAATCAGATCAGCACATCCTGGTATTCATGAGATTTAACACTATACTATATAATCATTATTACATGTGAAAATGTGAACACCTCCAAAAAGTTATTTTTTCACTTAAAAATTATTTTTTAATTGATGAACTGAAATACTGAAAAAACATAAAATAAAATCCCACTCAAAATTTTGTCATAACCAATTCCATAAACTAACCAGGGCTCCTCCAATCGGATGGTATCATCAACACTGGGAGGGCGAAGCGTGAGTCATATGAAGCTCCTCCTCATCTTTTCATGATGCCACTAATGCTGTGGCCTTATGCAACATAATACACTAAAATGCAAACTAGTATAACATGACCGCGTGTTAGGTCATTGCCAACATTCGCTGTTAATATTTCTTTTCTTTTAACACAGAAAATCAAACCCAAATGCCACTCATAACTGCACATTCAACCTCAAGTGAGGTGGGTCTTTCTTGGTCACCCTCACCTTGAAGGACTCCATGTCTGAGAGGAGGCAGGCGCTCTGCATGCGGGCGCGGAGGTGCGCACCCTCAGCTGAAGTCCCCAGCTTGGCCAGAACCTCCGACTGCTCCTCCAGCAGGTCCTCGGTCATGGGGGCCGGCTCCTGCATGCAACAAAAACCAAAAGTAAGCAAGTTCCTCTGGGTGTTCATTACTGCAGTCTGTCCAAAAGGTGTCCTGATGCAAGTGCCCAAGCCGACCTGTAACACAACTCATTATTATTATTATAACCATAGCTATAATATCACAGCAATAAATATACGGATCATTTATGACTTATAAAGTATGTACACACACACTCAGGTGCTGCAAGAAACTCTTCTTTTCTCCTCAAGAGAGTCAGATCTCCAAGGAAAGCCCATATGAGTCGTGTCTCTAGGTGGAAAAAGCGTGTGTATGCCTGTGTGCTCAATTGGACAGGCCTAGCACATTGATTGGACTGTCAGTCATCAGATATGGAGTCGCAGACAGCTGACAGCTCTATAGATTCATTAGTGTGCTCCTGACAGGCCTCCACACCTGTCCTGCAGCACCCGAAACGTCCAGATTCAAACCTTCAACCCACTAATGACCACTGGGTCTCACTAACAAGTCCGTCTCAGGAGGCCGGGAACAAAACCAGGCGATCCGATGGAACACCATGTACTCTAATATTAACATCCAGCAAAAGTCCACTACTTTTATTTGGACGTGTAATTTGTAATAAATACCATTATAATTGATAATGTGAGGAAATCTGTGTGAACCATGAAAGTGTCGCTCTCGTAACAACACACATTTTTCAAATATTCCTAACTGTTAAAAGTCCTACATTCTAAAATTTTTAGATGGTTTCGTAAACCGATAAGAAGTCATTACACTTTCCAACTTCTCAGGCTGTTTCTGTTACTGTGCCTTTAAGAGAGATATACAGGTACATCTAAAAAAATCTTGAAAAAGTTCAATATTCCTTTTAGAAAGTGAAATTCATATACTATGGACAATCATTATACATAAAGAGAAATATGTCAAGCCTTTATTTCTTGGAAATTTAAAGATTAGGGCTTACAGATAATAAAACCCAAAGTTTACTGTATCAGAACATTTGAATATCACATAAGATCAATAAAAAAAGACGCCTCCTTTTGCATGAATTGCTCCATCAATGTGATGTGGAATGGAGGCGATCAGCCTGGATGGAATGGAAGCCCAGGTTGCTTTGATCTCAGCCTTCAGGTCGTCTGCATTGTTGGGTCTGGTGTCTCTCATCTTCCTCTTGACAATAATCTGGGACCTTGATTTCCAAATGAAATGCAAAATATACATTCATCTGAAAAGAAAACTTTGGACACTGAGCAACAGTCCAGTGCTTTTTCTCATTAGTCCAGATAAGACACTTCTGACGTTGTCTCTGTTTCAGGAGTGGAGACATGAGGAATGTGACATTTTGAGCTCACGTCTAGGATTCGTCTGTGTGTAGTGGCTCCAGCCTCCACCAAATTCTTGAATGGATTTCGCTTGGGTCCTCTCAAGGCTGCGGTTGTCCCTGTTGCTGGTGCACATTTTCCTACCACTCAACATTCTATTATATATTATTGGATACAGCACCCTGTGAACAGCCAGCTTCTTTAGCAATGACCTTTTGTGATTTAATATTTCACTTTCTGAAAGGAATATTGAACTTTTTCACGATATTAAAATTGTTTTTAAATGCACCTGCAAGTAAAAGACCTCTGTGCTGATTGGCTACCCTGAATTGTACCACAATCAAAAAGAATGGGTATATGTAAATGGCCAAATGTACTGTATTTCCCCAAAGATAGGCCGCCACACATTATAGACTGCACCATTCTATAAGCCGCAGAAAATTCATTTATGTTTTTAAAATCTAAGGTAAGCTGACCCATGTTACTGAATTATTAACAAAGTCTGCAACATCTGCGATGAACGCAAGTCCGAAATTAAAGACAGGTCGCAATTGATGACGTTTACAGGTTTGATTAAAAGAAAAGTAAGCCTAATAATTTTTGCGTTTCAGTGTTGCTAATTTTATACTGAAGAATTTACATGTAGACAGATGATTGACATTGCTGTACAGCGCCAACTTTGTTGCCCATCATATTCGCAGAGTTGCGTCGTAGCAGTAATGTGACAAAGTGAAGAACCATTTTTACAGCATCAAAAACGGGATTTCTTCTTCTTTCTTATTTATCATCTAATTAATTTGTCATATTTGCCAGAATATGAACCAGATTATGAGGTTATACTTAGTAAAGCTAATCTGCATTTAGACAAGAACAACTCTAAAACCGCACAGAGAGTCTGCGTATTTTAGTGTATCGAGGACTAGCATGGCAGCTAGGCTAACTGCTAACCAATGCTAGTTTCGGCAAACAACTAGTTTGTTTCTGGTGTCCAGTGAAAAGTGGAAGTAAGCAATGGTGCTTTCCATGTATCATGTTTTATACTGACCCGTCACTGATTGCTTTTCGAACTGTTCATTAATGCAGTAAACAGTAAATTTAAATTCAACTAGGGTTAGTGGTAGGGTTAGGGGATGTTGTCTTTTTGTGCACTGAATTATACTTTCAGTGAATGTGTTTTCATGTTTTTAAATAGGCTGCCCAATTTAAGCAAGTCACACCCAAAATCAATGCATAAACTGCGGCTTATCGTTGGGGAAATGTGGTGCATACGATGGTTGTGCGATGTGATAGATCTGTATGGATGCTGGAGTGACGGAGTACAAACTATAATACTGTTAACATAGTGTTAAACTACTTGAACGTCTTGCTATTTTTCCCTCTATGTTGTTTAACGTTACTTAACTTAGGACATGAAAACTTGAACATTTTACTATGACGCTTTTATTTGGCAGTTGGCATTTTAGAAAAAGTGTTAAAAATGGTGAAAGTAATAAGTTTTTTATGACCACAACTACAGATTTCACACTTAGACCTTAAGATCAGTTATTTAAACATTTCTGTTAATCTATATTCGTAGCTCTTGAAACGAGAATAGAATCACATTTTTGAAAGTGTCCTAAACTTTTGACCAACAGCACATTTGTACATTTTATAAATGATTTTTATTTATTTCATTATTTTTGCATTTGATGAAGTGTTAGCAATGCAGATTTCAAAAATCTGTAAAAGTGTGAAGTTCAGGGGTTTATATTCTATTAAAACATTGTATAAAATGTGCTATCAATTATTTTCTCAATTTTCTCACCAATTTCCACTCTAGCCTGTTCTCCCCCAATCATTCGGTACCAACAACACTGGGAGGGTGACGTACATATTTCCTCAGTGTCTAGTGAAGCTCCACCACACGTTTTCAAACTAATGCAACATAATTTTTGCAAAGTGCACTTGGAGAAAGCAAACTGCAAATTTGGATAAACATTCAGATTACAGATTCTTGTACCTTCTAGCATTGAGTAATATGGAAGCAGGAGAGCCATCCTACCCAACCAGATTGAGCAAAGCCTTCTAAAGTTCTCTATTAGACCCTCAGTTTACGATTGGTCTCAATCTCACAGTCTCCAGAGCTTAAATGGTTGCACCACTTGAAATTCCCAGAATGATACTGTACCACGCCTTTCCCCAATATGGCAAAATGAAGTGTAGTGCATAATTTCACTTGCATTTAACCGGGGTTCCCAAACCTTTGCACAGCTCTAAATATTTCCTTAAATACATTTAAATAATGAAGCAAACAAAGTGCAATTTTTTACCGCTCATGTTTCTGGTCCATGCTAATCCAACTGCTTGGCCTTGTCAGTCATGTCTCATGAAAGACGAAGTACAAGGCTTCGCCTGGCAAGCACCATTAGCACCATTACGTCTCGCGGCTTGTGCTGACGCCAGCTCTGTTTTCCTCGGGCCCTGTGTTTCCTAGCGGGCTGTGATGGTTACGCAATGCCGCATTAGCATAGAACAGAAGAGGCTCAGCAAGGGCTTCCAGCCTTAGGAACAAGCACCCCACTGACCGCCAGCTCACTGCGAGACGCTTCTTTAACTGGTGGTGAAAAGGTAAATAAATAAACAAACAAATAAATAAATAAATAAACACAGCTGGGAGCGTGGCTAGTAATGAATCTTGGCAACATGTGGGTCCTGCTTTGCTAGCGTTGCTTGAGCCCAACTATAAGCAAAGAAACACTGCACGATGTGGAAAACGCACAGTCCAATTGGGCCGTCTACACTTTTCTCTAGAGTTGGCAAATGGGTCATTTTAACAATAGCTTGCCGCAAGCCGATGCCCTGCTATTGTGAGAGCTGATGTATTAAGGTTGGGGTGGGGGGGGGGGGGCTTCAGAGAAAGTTCTAATAAAATTACAAGGGGGGGGGGGTGTATTGAGTCAGAGGAGCCATTAGCAGCACTCCTGAGGAAGTGTGGAGAGTATAAATAGGGCCAGACGAGGCGTCGACGCTGCAACACTTTACCAGCAGACTAATTAAAGCAGTAGAAGGTGAGGCTGGGGAGCCGTGAGGTTCATTAGTACTGAAGTGCCACCGTTATGAATCTAAACCCAGCCTATCCCCCTCCTCCCAGGCCTAAATTACCATCCCTCACACACAAGCACACTTTCGCTCAGACGCGATGACAGCAGCGGGTGAGGGTGAGGACAGCAGTGGTGTTTTTCCATCAATTTTTGGTTCTACCCAATAGGCTGGACAGTAAGACCAACTGGCATCTCCTGGACTCCTAGCCAAAGACGGCTATAACAGCACTGAAGATGGAACTTCTCCCAGCAGTAGGGTCAATGCTTAGGTAGCTACGAGCAGCAAATGTAACAATTATTCGTAGCTCAATGAAACAAGTGGAGAAATTCTGTCTTAAGTACCAGGGAGTTTGATGCCCGAGTCATCCTTGGCAGAGTTGGGTTTTGCCCTTTGTAGATGGTACGATGGTCATCTCTTATTGCCAGTGCTGTATTTTGGTTTTGTCTAACAACAGTACATTATTTTAAATAATCTTGATTTCTTGGCACACACTCATGGAAACAAATGTGGTTCTTAAGGAGAGAAATTGCAATATGCAAAATGCAAATGCAAATTTGCATTTTTCCTGATAAAGTCACAAGAAAACTCTTATTTCTGCAGCTTTAAAAGGCACAAAAAAGATAGAATATAGCATTTACCGTATATAAAGTACCATGCTAAAGTCTTTTGTTCCAATTTACCTCAAGTAATTAGAGTAAATGCAAGCAAAGACAAAATCGTTGATATGTGTTGGGGGCTGTTAATGCCTCCAGTCATTGCATGGATGTGAAACTGCACTTGATTTAACCACTGATTGAACCCAAACTTCAATCTGATTTGATGGTTCCTACCAATAATTCCGGGCATCCATGAGAAGAACTCTGGAAAAGGGAACCCAACACATTGCCAAACATGTACTGTTCACTGTATCAATACATATTTGCATTGATTCTAGTATGAAATCTGAAAATAAAAGAATAAAAACACTGACTGCCTCTTAACTACTCGTACATATACATTTCTCAGGAGCCTAAAGCTTTTGCACAGTACTGTATTTTTTTAATTTATGCTTATGAACACATACTTCTTTGTTAATATTCTTAAGTACAAAGGCAAAGTCTCAAAGTCAAAGTCATTATGTGTGTACATTTCAAGTGGATATAAGCCCTGGAACTATATTTAATAGCGAAAACAAAACTGCCTGAATACTTGTTTACCCATATTTTAATTACAACAATCGGCTTTGTTATCCTCCCCAGAGCCTGGAGAGACGTAGTCCACCTCTACACAGGCCAAAAACAATGTCCGTCAGGGTGACCTTGAACATCTGGATTACAGCGGAGTATGGCTGCAGATGTTGCAGATAACGTGCTGAATATATCTGCTGAAATGGCATTTTTGGAAGGTGACTGCATTGGAGACTACTGACTTTTCGAGGTTCAGCACCAGCACGATATTCTAAGGTGTGAAAAACGTCTGTGTTCTCACATTAGAAGTCTGTGAAATTGGCGGACGCTACTGTTATCCATCTGTGCCCTACTTTTGTGTGCTCACTAACTGCGGGACACTCTTTTATACCACAGCGCTTGAGTTCATTTTGCTTTGTGATATTTAAATTCCCATTTTTTGAGGCCGACACTGCCAGCTACTGCGTCTCAAAAAATCATGCGAAAAAATATTAAAATATATTTGCCTATTAGTTTGTCAAAAGCAATGTACAGCGTCTCACAAAAGTCAATACACCCTCCCACTATTGGAAAAAAATATATTACTGTATATCATGGGACAACACTGAAGATAAAACACTAATACAATGTAGGAGTCAGTGTGCAGCTTGTATAACAGTGTACATTTGTTGTCCCCTCAAAATAACTCAACGCACAGCCATTAATGTCAAAATCCCTGACAACAAATGTCCACATTGTGACCAGTGTCAATATTCTGTGTGGACACCATTATTTTCCTGCACTGCCTTAACTCTCTTGGGCATGGAATTCACTAGAGCTTCACTTCCCTATGACAACATCACAGAGATGGTGGATGTTGGAGACCTTGTGCTTCTCCACCTTCCATTTGATGATGCCCCACATATGCTCAATAAGGTTTACTTTACCCTCAGTTTCTTTAGCAATGCAGCGGTCGTCTTGGAAGTGTGTTTGGGGTCATTCTCATGTTGGAAAACTGCCCTGTGGCCCAATTTCCGAAGGGAGGGGATCATGCTCTGTCACAGTACATGTTGGCAGTCATGGGGGAACGGTATTTGGACTTAATGAGCTTCATTTAGGAAAAGACTGACTCACATAAATAAGTAGAGCCAAATAATGCAGTCAAGGAGGAAGCACATTTCCTCATGTTGGGGAACTTTTCCTCTGT
>JBBIGC010000002.1:3760130-3772987 GCA_037576955.1 Lepidarchus adonis
AACTGATCATTATTAAAGAGTGCCAGAGTATAAACTGTAATAGGTTGATTGGTAATTTAACCGAAAGAAACTTTGCACACCGTACGTTGGTGTCATCCACCCACTAACAGCATCAGCAGCAGCAACCTATAGAGTTAGTACGACTGACCGCGTTCTAGGCTACAGCACTAACATGAACCTGAGTTTGGCGAGCTATAGACGGAGAAATGAACACACCTGACACTTTGCGCATTGTGGCACAACATTTGTGATGTGTCCCAATACTATGTTCCCTGCTGTATTACAATAAACATACAATAAAATGTTTTTTATTTTACCCATAGATGGAACAATTGTTTTCCCAGCGATAGCGCATCTCCAGCACAAACTCCTGCCAGAGGTGGGCCACCGCCCTCACACCACCATGATAGAAGTTCACCAAGCAGATGCACAGGGCCAGCCGGTAGGTCAGGCTGTCAGAGGGAGATGACTTGAGGAGGTTAAACAGGTTCTGGAGAGAAGAGATGAAGAGAAGGCTTTAATGTTAGCCCTAGATCTTAAGTATTATTATGTTTTAAGCCATTAGATATAGTGGACACAGTGGACCAATGCCAATGTCTATTTTCCAGGTACGTAGCTGCCAATAATGATACATAAACACTTATTAAATTGAGAAATTGCGACTCTGTGTAACAAGAACAGCATTATGGAGAAATTTTGTCTAAATTCCTAAAATAAATAAATATTTTTTTAGAGATTTTACTATTATTTTAAGTATCAGTAGTGGCCACTAAAGGCCAATCTGCATGAAATTGTACATGCCTAATCTGATTTCATCTCAATCCATAGAAGTGTTTCAAATGTGAATATGGTTAGTACTGCTTGAGTTTCAATTTCATTTGGAAATTACCAAGGCCATATTAATGTAATGGACAAAACATCTATAACTAACAAAAACTTCAATACAATGTTGTTACAATTATTTTTTTACTTGTCTTTCACCAAAAAAGAAGTTTTTAGGTTTAAGAGCATTATGTTATATGTCAGGTGACCAATTCTCAAGCTCTGCAAGATTAGATTTCATTATTATTATTGCACTCCTACAAATATATCAATATAAACCTAATATGAATCAATATAAGATAACCTAAAATTATATCCCTTGCTATATACAGTAAAAATGCACTCTTAAGAATTGCAATTTCAATATTAAAAAATATTTTACATTATAACTTTTATATAAAAACCAGTTTCATGTCCAAAAGTGAAATGATGTTTTAGACAGGCATCATAATGAGTAGTGGCCACCAGTGGCCAGTTCTTTTCATATTTCTTAAGCCATTCCCAAACTTAAGAAAAACCTTTCTTCTGCCTACTCAAAACGTTAATCATCTTCTGGTCCCACAGTGATCCCGATGGTACTCCCAGGAGAACTTCCAATGAGTCCTTCTTTTTGTTTTCATGGATTCATCTCCATCTTCAGAGTATTCACTAGATAAGACTGATTCTCCATTAACAGCATTTTTGGCCACCTGATAGTCACTGCTCCATTTAAACATTCCCCACTAACGATGATGAATAAGATAAAAATAGGTCACAGAAATAAAGAATTCAATTAAATCCCATGTTTTTATTAGTTATTTTAAGTAATATATTTTAAATATTCATGGTAATTTAAAACTTTACTACAAAACTGAAAATAAAAGTATTTATTTACTGTGATTCCTTCACATCCACACGAAGTTCTGTGGAATATACTGTTCTAGGATAATCAAGAGTCATTTAAATTTGATGACGACGGGTCAATATAAAGCCAAAATGTCTCATTACATTTTATTGAGGATTACACAAATCTTTTTAATGATATGTGATGAGTCATTCCTAATAAAACCACAGAAATATTCAACCTTGATTGATTCAAAATGTTCATATTGAAGGGACTGTAGTTTTTACATCAACAATGACCAGCATCTGAGTTTAGAAGGCGTGACTCACATAGTCGTCCGTTTCTTTCTCCTGGTCATTCTTCCCACCTGCTTTGGTTTCATTTGCGTCTGACTTGTCCGAAGCTGCATCTGGAAAGAGATACTACACACACACACACACACACACACACACACATTGTATTTTCTTTACTCAAGCACTGTGAAATTTCACCCAAATATATAATATATTCCAAATTAAAATAAGAGAATTATGAGAAAAGTGTCAGAACACTCAGCGAAATGTTCTCCAAGCCTGTTTCTGTGACTTTGTGACAATTCTAATCCTCTTCTCCTGCAAACACAGCCGCAATTAGTTTCGCCCAACTAATCAACTCTTAATTGGTCCCTGGCATAAAAAGACTCATTAGCAAAACTTACATTCATTTTCTCACACCTCCAATCCCCTAAGTGCTAGAGTCGTTGTCTCCATGACTTTGCCTGTAAACTACACTATGTAAATGTACAAACACCCTCCACCAAACATGCCAATGTTTTATTCATCGATGAGTCACTGCCGAGCCTCTGGGCCAATGAGACGGAGTCAATGGCCGATGAATAAAACATTACTCTTTAGGCTAATTACACAGAACATGCTATGTCAGCTCGGAGAAGCAGCGTCGTAGTTCTGTCGCTGATAAATACACACTTGTTTGCTTTGATACACATTTAACAAAAGAATTCGAGAGAAAAAAACAATGACCATGTTGCGGAAAATATGAAATGGTCTAACTGCTTTACTGTAGCATCAATGGAGAAACACTAAGAAGCATTCATTAATTTTCTTTTCTGAAAAGAGTAAAAGTGTTAGACTAAAACTGTACGTTCTTTTCTGGTTTGATTATAATACAGTCATTTTCTTTGGTCAGGCAAGCGCAACACAAAGGCAGAGGAGACTTTAGCTAGAAATGAGTTTGGGATACTGATACTGGGTGAACACTAGGGGTGAAACAATTAATCAATTTTTATTGATGCATCAACTAAAATAGTGCATGATCTGATGTATTGATTGAATACATTAAAATTGATGTGCATTCATTCCACCATTAATTTGACTGTATTTTACTCTGGCAGTGTTATTTACTTTGAAGCTGCTTCTGACTACATTACTGTATTTGACCTTTTATAATAAAATGATTAGTTCAGATGATAATGTTTGCATGTGTGAGTTGATGGAAATGTAGCTGCTTGTGTGAAATTTCATAATATTTCATACTGACTGCAGATCCCAGTATAAAACCGAATTGCATTGTTGCAATTTTGAAGGTATACAATTTTTCTGATAATTTGCTAATCAATGTACAATCAAATCATGAGGACACTTGTGATTTACACCCCAGTGAACTCTACAGTTCAAATACACAGCATGCTCACAATTATTGGTACCTCAGGTAAAGATGTGTTAAAAGCCTTAAAATAAATTATAATAAATCATTCTTGCAGGAGCATAATCTCAAACTGAAAGTTGTAGAAAAATCTGACATTTAACTCATAAAAAAATCATTAGTAAGAATTCATTATTTTTAATAAAATACTGTGTGCCATTATTATTGGAAGGCCTAAAAATTATAATAAATGTAAAGCATTTTTGTCATTTCTAGTTTACTTTTTAAAGTTGATCAGAGTAAATAGCAACTTTTAATTAGTAATGAATGACTTCCTGTGTCCCTGGGGTATAAATACGACCCAACTCAGAGTCATATTGAACATGCCGTTTAAGTAAAGCAGGTGTGTGATGACCTTCATAAGTCAGGTAATGACAATAAGAAAAAAGCCATTTGCCTAAATCTGCTTATATCAACAGTCAGAGAAATAATAAAGAAGTTTAAAACAACTGGAACAGTGGTAAACAAGCCTGGATGAGCACCCAAGCTTATTTTGCCACCAGGCACAGTGAGGAGGATGGTAAGAGAAGTAAAAAATTCTCCAAAGCTCACTGTTAAAGAACTGCAATAAAGGGTGGTATCATGGGGCCACAAAGTCTCCATGACAACCATAAGATGTTATCTCTATACCACCAGGCTGTTTGGGAGAGATGCAAAAAAATGCCTTTTCTCACCTACAATCACAAACGTAAATGTATGAAGTTTGCAAAACTGTGAATTTAACTGGGACTATGAGACGTGTACTTTGGTCAGATGAGACTAAAACCAAGCTTTTTGGCAACAAACATTCTAAGTGGGGCTGGCAAAAATCCAAGGATGAGTATGTGTTTCTCTGTTTCTCTTCCAAAAGTCATGAACTCCTTGAAATATCAGGATATTAAAATCTAAATCTGGTGGCCTCTGCCAGAAAGCTAAAGATGGGTCGTTATTGGGTCTTCCAACAGAATAATAACTCTAAACATAGGATAACTCTACAATAAAATGGCTCAGCAGACACAAAATCAAGCTCCGCCCTTGGCCAGCTCAGTCCACAGACCTCAACCCCATTGAAAACCTGTGGGATGAGCTGAAGAGGAAAGTACATAAGAGATGACTCAGGACTCTGTATGACCAGGACCCTAACCCTAGATTGTGCAAAGAGGAATGGTCAAAAATACTCTGTATTCTTCAACCTTGTGAAATATTATAGGAAAAGATTAAGTGCTGGCAAAAAGGGGGTTGTATGAAATATTAACAGCAGGGCTACCAATAATTGTGTCACAAATGATTTAATGTACAAAATGTATTTCTTAATGTGGGATTTTTGTCCCCCCAAAGAAATGTTGGATTTTTCTCTTTTACTGTAATTACATTATTAGAAGCCTTAAAACACATATTAACCATGGTTGCAAATAATTGTGGAGGATGCTGCCTGGAATCACTTATAGAATTATAGTTTTTATATAAAGTATTTTATATAAATCATTTTTTATGAAGATCTAGTATGATGTTGCTTTAAGCAGTCCAATTTCTGACATGTTACTGTTGCTAACAAAACAGTACACAGACAAAAACAAAATGTTGAGTGGATTATTAATGATTTTAGGTCACTGTAGCGTCCCCTAAAGGCCACTCTGGGTCACATTTGCATACCTTTTTGGAAGCTCAGTACAATCAGCTGGTCTACACTTACAGTGGGGCAAAAAAGTATTTGGCAGGCACCAGTTCTGCAAGTTGTGCCACTTAAAAAGAGGAGAGAGTCTGAAATGTTCATCATAGGCTCACTTCAACTGGGAAAGACCGAATGTAAAAAAAATCCAGAAAATAACATTGTATGATTTTAAATAAAGTATTTAGCACCTACAAACAAGCGAGAATTCTGACCCTCACAGACCTGTTACTTCTTCTTTAAGAAGCTCTTCTATCCTCCACTCGTTACCTGTATTAATTGCACCTGTTTGAACTTGTTATCTGTATGAAAGACTCTTGTTCACACCTTCAAACAGTCAGACTCCAACCTCCAACATGGCCAAGACTAAAGAGCTGTCTAACGACACCAGTGACAAGATTGTACACCTGCACAAGACTGGGATGATCCGATCTACAATAGACAGCAACTTGGTGAGAAGAGATCAACTGTTGGAGCAATTATTAGAAAATGAAATAAATACAAGATCACTGACAATCTCTCTCAACCTGGGGCTCAATTCAGGATCTCACCTTGTGGGTACAAATTATCTTGAGAACAGTGAGGAAACAGCCCAGAACTACACTGGAAAACTGGTCAATGACCTGAAGACAGCTGGGACCACAGTAACAAAAGTTACTATTAGTAATACATTACGTCATCATGAATTAAAATCCTGCTTAAGCAGCACATGTCCAGACCCGTCTAAAGTCTGCCAGAGACCATCTGGATGATCCAGAGGAGGATTGGGAGAATGCCATGTAGTCAGATGAGACCAAAATGGAACTCTTTGGTATAAACGCCACACCAAGAGGGAAAAGAATGCTGAGTTCCATCTCAGGAACACCATACTTACTGTGAAGAATGGGGGTTGAAGCGGTATGTTTTGGGGATGCTTTAAAATTATACAGTCATGTTTGAAAGTTTAAAAATGGTCGACATAAAACATCCTCAGATATTTTAAACGTAGATATTAAGATCCCAATATACAAATGAGACAAAAATACTATACCTGAACATATTGCTAAGCAATATAGTGATATTTGTCATTATTGTGATCAATTTTTGCCACTATATGATTTTATGAGCATATTGTGATACTGTCAAGTAGCCCTTGCATTGGCCAGATCTCAGATATATAACTCAACAAGTTCAGATATATAACTCAACAACTCATTACTGTAAAAAGATCAGTATAGTTAATTAACATTGGTGTCCCCAAATAAAAAAATTAAAGAAAACAACAATTAGTGATATACGCTGACTAACGGGCTGATGAAATCGAACCGTACAAACGTCAGTGATATTCTGCTGCGTTTTTGTCAACTTATTGCCATGATAGACACAATGTTTTTTTTTTGTTCACCAATCAAAGTATTCAACATTCATGTAATGATGCAGCGGAGGCTTTATTGAACCACCTGGCAACATGCATGAACGAGCGGCATGCATATAGCTAACACCAGTCTTATGGCAATCCTGTATTACAGTAAAGCATTTAGTAGGAGTTCAACTGCATTCTTCTTCCATATATGACAGAAAAACGATGTGAAAAAAAATTCATGGGGGGCCAGCGACGTAACCACATATTGCCATTTTGCGCTTGGCAGACGACACTGATCACCAACTCTGCTACATATGCTAGCACACACCTGTGTTGGCTAGTATCATGTCCAGTCATGGGTGGAGAGGGAGGGCTATTCTACCTACCCATAGAGCTCAAAGACAATGATATTTTCTTAGACTCCACGTCACAAAAGTCTGGAGCACCACCAAGGATCAAACCCACAATCTCCCAGGTCAACAGTTGTGCCACTCGGGCCCTCATATCCCAATATCTAATTATTCTGAGGATTGGGTGGCAGTGGGTGGAAGCACATGTGTCAACATAAATGACAAGAGAGATGAACGGGCAGTAATGACGAATCAGCAAAGGCACCAGTGTTGATCATGAATCAAGATGAAAGGATTTTTTTTTTATGTGGACACTCACTGTTGATGCACTGTTTGCTAAATAAATACCCATACCACTCCACTGAAGGCCAATGTTCCTAAGGCTACATGACACATATTGTACATAAACATCACAGGACTGTCATAACCCTATGTTCACATTCATATATATATAAAAAACTTCCAATATGCCAATTCCAATATATTCCAATTCTACTGATAATACCGTCATCAGTAGAAAAGCACAAATGGAGTTTTAACCAATGGTGGTAAACGGAGAGGAAGTAAAAAAGACTTTATAAATGATTAATCCATCAAATAACAGCTAGTAACTCATTCGCAAACCCAAATAATGAATAGTTGCAGCATAAACGCTGAGAATCCTGGTGTGTGTGGTCCTTACCAGCAGGATGGAGTTGAGCACGTCATTGTTAAGAGGAGACTGGTCGGTGCGGCGGTGTCTGCGGATGCGTTTGCGGGCACTGTGCACCATGTTGGAGACGGACAGTTTTGGAATGGGCACAGCTGTGGGCTCAGTCAGCTTGGACAACGCTTGTGTAATGTCACTGTTTTCTGCAATAAATATAAAGTAAATATAAAATGCTTTATCCACAAACCTATTTAAACTTCAAAACACATTCTAAAAGCTTAATCTCACCATCCTCATTGCTGAAAAAAGTATGGGACATTTTGTAAAAAAATTGTAATTTGCCAATCCTCTTAAACCTTAATTAAACTGACAAAGATAAAAAGAAATGATTAACATGACTGTGTTTTATAGATACAAACAATTTAGAAAATTACTGCAACAAACTCAAACTGTGTATTCCAAAACAAGCAGGTGAGCTGAGTGGGGAACCTGACTGGATATATAGCAAACCATTCACCCAAGGTCTTGAGGTCTTTCCTCATCTACAGTACAAAATATTGTTAAAAGGTTGAGAAATCAACAAATCATAGGCCTCAAGGCCAGAATGGGTGGTATGTATGAACCCCATTGTTAAGTTTCTTTATAATAATAAAAAGCTTGTTTTTATTATTTTTGCCACTCTTATTTAAAATGACCCATAACTTCTTTTACAAATAAAGGGAAAGAGAAAAAAAAAGAATTTTTGATATGGCAGTGATATTGCATTTGCATAAAAAGTATTTTAATGAGTAATAAAGTTACATTTTGTTAGTTTCTAACAACATTTATAACACACATCAAGTGTATATAAGAAGTGACCTCATTAGGGTCTGGAGACTGACCTTTGCTTTCCTCATCTACTGAATTCTTTCCCAGTATCTCATCTGTAGACTCTTTCCGATTGCACAGCTTGAAGAATTCCAGGAGGAAGTCACCTGTGGGTCAAAAGTTGCCAATTAAGAGACAATAATCCATATTTTTCATCTTTGTGACGCAGTAGTTATTAGCACACTCTCCTGTAGTAGCCTGTTGTAAAAGTATCCAAACCTTTAACACTAGGAAGATTGGATTTACTATTTAATGTGTGAGGGAAAATGAAAACAGTCTAGTACTGTATTACCAACATACAGTATTGGTAAAATAGGTAAAAAATGTCAATATTTATTTTACATTCAGTCGCTAGTTTTATATACTTTTATTTTAGTCCATACATCTAGTTTGGTAACATTGCCTTGCTTAAGATGGCGAGATGAAAAAGTTACATTGTCTACATAAACTTACCACAATCTCATAGCGACAAATATGGACTAGTTTTAACATAGTTTCATTTTGTTTAGAAACTGCAAATTCTCAGTTTGCTATATTACTCCTTGTCCGAATCAATCGTTTTTCTGGCTCCAGGTGAGAACTGAACACCCACTGTGTTTCTGCATGTTGGAGCAAATCTGACCATCCACACAGGCTTATATATGATATGATATATAAGATATGCATCATTGGACCTCCAAACATGGTGTGTATTATGGCATCCAAAGAGCTTCATCTAACCAAACTATATTCTCCCAGTATTACACAGGCTTGTCTAAATGCGTTTCACCAAACTTGGTGAGCGTGAATACAGGCAATGGCGGTTGAGTGCATTACTTATATAATTTTATTTAAAACAATTCCAGGTCTTTCTGAAGTTCTCCACAGGAGGCCCTTGGCTCTTCTGATAATTCTATTAACTTCTCTGACAGACATCTTGCAGGAAGCACCTGGTTGTAGCTGGTTTATGGTAAAATGAACCTTCAGCAGTTCCGAAATTTTAGTCTAGAAACAATAAGGTTGTGAAGGTCTTGAGAGAGCTCTTTGGTTTTTCCCATCATGAAACGTTTCTTGTGTGACACCTTGGTTATGAGACACCTTCTTATAGCCATCAATTGGAACATAACCCCCTGATATTAATTTGCACTGGGCGGCAGGTTTCCTTTCTAATTACTGATAGATTTCAGCTGGTGTCATGACTTTCCATACTTGTCTTTTTGCATCTTTCCTTCTTCACATGTTCAATACTTTTTCTCCAGTGTCATTCAATTTTATGACAGGAGGTCCTCGACTTATGTTGTACTCGACTTACGAAAATTCGTGACAAGATGGCTGGCTCTTCTTTTCTTTTTTTCTTTTTAATTATTGCGCATATTTACTGTCATATACGGTAGTAGAATGCAGTTGAATGCCTACTAAATGCTTTATGGAAATAGGGGACTGCCATGACGTCCTCATTACTGCCCCCACAGGTACAAACACAGCATTACCGTCTGGACTGCTGGTGGGCGTATAACAGAGGTGGAACAAATGCAAATCGTCATGCTGAAATCAATCAAGTGACTATACAAAATGCATAGATCGCTCAGAATACTTTCATTTATGCAAGATTTAAATGCCTGTGTGGAAAAGACATTAACATAACAGTAAAAAAAATTAACAGTATGCACAAAATTTTATAGTTAGCAAAGCTGACCTGTGATTTATAATGTACTGCTTTTTTCTGTAAAGCCCACTGAGTCCAGTCCATAGCTTCTATTTCTGCAGCTTTCTTGAACAAACCAATGGTTCTCACTATTTTTTTTCCTTCTTCAAGTGCTTTATCTCTATTTATTGCAGACTCTGGGCAGTGAAAAGCTGAAGCTTGCAGAACTTCCCCAGAGAAATCCAATCCGTTTTGCCACAGGGAAGAATCACAAAGTACAAAAGAATGAGCTTGGTGTGTGGACCCTGAAAGCTCTGACAATATCCCTGTTACAGTATCTACAGTGTTGCACTGAGCGTTGAGAGGAAGATGAAGGAGTGGGAGTCAAAATTACATTTCAACTTAAGTGCTTAATTAGATGACGTTAAGGCCGTAACTTCTCCCAAAGGTTTGGACGCACCTGCTCACCAAGCGAGGCGGCTGCAATGGAGTTCTAGGTGATAGCTACATCATATCTGGTGCTTGGCACTGGTGTTGGGTGCTAGGGTGTTGTTGGGTGGGTATACAGTAATGCAGTTGCTTGTTGATTGATGAAATTGTCATGGGTTGATAGGCTGTCTGTTCAGGCAGTTGCTAATGTGTTGCTAGGTGTCAAACAGCTGATCACGGAATTTTTACGTAGAATTAATATGAATTGTTGGTGATACTTTTTACAATACAACTAAAACAAGGAATGTTTTGTTATAAAGAGCAATCAAAGGATATTATTGACATATAGGCCAACAGCTAATATGATCCACACAAAAGATCCATTACGAGGTGGGGTCTTTCTCTTGCTGCTCTCTATATGGAAGTGATATTATAAAGTGGGCAAGAGACAGTTGCTTGTTTAATTTTAACACCTGTGTGTTTTTGGAACAAACATGTGGATATTCACTCTCTATTCTAACAATACTGGGAGATTCAAGTAATGCATCTAAACAATTAAAACTGAAGAAAAGACTATTCTAATGTAATTTCTGGGGAGGAATTTAGGACTTCCCCCCCACAGACACACACTTTTATTCTCAAAATGGTTCAAATCATACAAAGGTGCACATCAAGTGCACGTGAAAAAAACATGGTTTAGTGATTCATGATTTCCGATCATTGTGAACACACCACTGCACACACTGCACCACAACGAAATTTGTCCTCTGCATTTTACCCATCACACGTGCACACGTGGAGGAACGGGCAGCTATCAACAGCGCCCGGAGAGCAGTGAAGTGGGGACGGTACTTTGCTCAAGGGTTCCTCAGTGGTGCCCGGGCTGGGACTTGAACCTGCGACCTTCGAATCTCAGGGGCAAAGTCCTAACCACTAGGCCACAACTGCTCTGCAATGTTTCTCATTTCATTTTGAAGGAGGTTTGCCCTATTTAAGCCTCAGACATTTAGTTTTGTGTTCTCCTGACTGTTGAAGTGAGAGTGAACACCATCAAAAGAGCTGTCTGAGGCCTTCAGAAAGTATATTGTAGCAGCTTATAAGTTGGGAAAGGGACTTTCCCAACTTCTCAAAAGAATGTGCAATCAGCCATCAACTTTCCAGAAAATCCTAAAAGTGGAGGACTTCCAAAACAAGTGCCAAAATGCTGAGGTCCAGCCGTCCAAGCAAGTTCACCCAGAGAGCTTAAATAATTCTGCATTAAGGAGTGGAGCCGATGTCAGAGACTGGTAGATGCTACAAGAAGCGTCTCACTATGGTTATTTCAGCTAAAGGGGGTAACACTAGCTATTAGATGGTAGGGTGTCCTAACTTTTTCCTCAGTCAGAATGTACATTTTTGGCAGATTTGAATAAAACAAGGCACATTTTTGTTGTTTACCAGCTATAATATCACTTTCTGTACCGGAGAAAAAAAAAGATTAGACATCGATATATATGTGAACATTTAATGGGGTGTCCTAACTTTTTCACACAAGTGTACATAATTTAAAGTAGCATCAAAAATTAAATAATCATTAAATATTAACATTAAATTGGACATTATTTACTCAGCATGGTTGGTTGTATTTTTCAATAACTTTATAGAAATGAGAAACTAGTATTGAACCATTTATTATTTTCCTCTTCTCTTCAACATTTGTGTGTAATAGTGAAAACAACTGTTGAAAGTGGTAAAATGATTGACGCATTTCCTTGATAATGCCACACAAATTCCTTGGCCATGCCATAGCTGAGTCCAAGCGAATATGTACAACTGGCTCTCGCTGGGTGGGATGCATCACCCCATCACTCCATGCAAACCTACATCTGTGAGCTAGAATCAGGAATCAGTGCTGTACTCCAAGCATGTTGAGCCGTCTAACGAAGCTGCATTTGCAGATTTCATGGTCCTTTATGTGCCTTAGAGGAAGCCTTATATTAGCCTTCACCCACACGACTCAACTGAGGAGGTAATCAAATCCACAAATGATGCGGGGCTAAAGGAATCTGATCATAGATTCTTTAAAGTAGCCTTTTACACACTCCTGGCATCTGCTCAAACAGCCACCTGGAATGTAGAACACAACTGTAGAAGAGACAATGTTTGCTGTTTTCTGCCATTACAGCAGGAAAAACTGTTGGATGGAAAATCATTTGCTGACAGGAGGTGATGTTACGATTTGTCGATGGAGGGGAGAGGGGTTGGTTGTTTTTTAAATTGTTGGACAGGAGGTTGTTGGTCGCAAATTTTTACATCTTAAACTCAACGCATTACAGTAGGCAACCCAGTGAAATGTAATATATGACAGGGGACTTTTAATTTGAAAAATCAGATACAGAACTAGAGTCATGATGGATGGATGGATGGATGGACGGACGGTTTGGTGGATGGGTGGTATGGTATGGTATGGTATGGTATGGGATGGGAGGGTGGATGGATGGATGGATGGATGGGAGGGTGGGTGGATGGGTGGATGGGTGGGTGGGTGGATGGGTGGATGGATGGATGGGTGGATGGATGGATGGATGGATGGATGGATGGATGGATGGATGGATGGATGGAT
>JBBIGC010000002.1:3792841-3805118 GCA_037576955.1 Lepidarchus adonis
GTATGTTTTTATGAATCGGAGGTCATTTGTAACATATTCAGAGTAACTTGTCATAATAGTCGGGGTTCCTTTTAATGCAAATAGTTTTACTTTGCATGTTTCAAGTAATAGTTTCTGTGTGAGTGTGTGAGTAACCGACCGACCGACAGCAAGTTTGATTACGAAGTCTTTGCTTGCTTTCGGTTGAGGATTTTCTTAATCACCCAGATTATTTTTACTTTAAAGATAATCGTTTCTGTTTTCCAAGAATCTCTGTCTATGCCCATGGAGGAAGGAGGGGCATCAGGTCATGCAACTCCAGGTGATGAAAAAAGCCTGTCATCTGATGACACCTCACAGGCCTCCCAAGCAGAGGAGCCTTTGGATGCCAAGGTTGAGAGGTAAGTGTTTTGTGCAGACATGAGTGTTCAAACTGTGTTTTGACAAATATAATCAGGCCTGAAATGTAATCAGTAATAATCAGTATGAAATATGATAAAGTTTTGCACAATCTGGTCTGTTTCCATCAACTCGCATGCAAATAGATTATAATCTGAAGATTTTATTTTATAAGGGCAAGTACAGTCATAAGAGAATAATTTTTCATCTAGTTTTAGTCATTAAAGAAATGAACACTGCTTTAAATACGAAGCATAAATGTGAATCAAGTATAAGAAAATTATTTCTGAAACTTCCCAAATAATTTTTACACCAAAACTAAGCACATCAGTTTGTTTGGAAAAAATCTATTGATATTTGAATAAGTTGCACAAATAAATAGTGTTTGTAAATGTATTAATCGTGTACTTACTCAAAATGAAATTGAATGAATGTAAATAAATGTTTTTTTGTTGCTGTTTTGCATTCGAGTTAAAGTAATAGATGCTCTTGATTGGCCGTCCTGTTTTCTTTAGGTTAACGAAGAAACTGGAGGACAGACGGGAACAGAAAAAGAAGGGAGAGGAAGAGGTAAGGCTTAAGATTTCTCATAATGTTGAGTAGTTTATTAAAGATATAAACCAAGACCTTAATCTACTGCATATCTCATGAGGTTTACTGATTGTGTTGGCATGAGATTTTGCGTTCATGGTTTCATTGATGTACAGAATGAGATAAAGAAGGAGATCGAGCGGCGGAAGCTCGGGAAAGACATGCTGGATTTCAAACGTAAGCAAGAAGAGGACAAGACCAAGCGCATATTGGAAGAACGCAACAGAGAAAAGGCTGAGGAAAGAGCCGCCAGGGAGAGGGTCAAGCAGCAGATCGCTCAGGTGAGCTGTCTCACCATTCAGCCGGAATGTTAGGGCTGATATCATGAAAAACATTGCTGTTTTGCTATAAAAATACCCTGATGCGCATGTTAATGGTAATTAATCTCTTTTGTCAATGCTTAAGGCAATGCTTCATATATGAATTTGTCATCGTTACAGTCACAGCTATTTAAACAGATTCATATATGACCACTCATTCCGTTTATAGAAGCTCTTTTTTATTTTTAGAAACCAACAGTTTGTAAAAATCTGTCTAGCAATGTCAGTTGATCATAGTGCAATTTATTTATTTATTTAAAAGAGGAGTTTTTAATACCAAAGTTTCAAAATGTACCTGTACAGCTTATAAATGGACACTAAACCTTCAGTACACATTGTTTTTCATGTCATGAAAGCCAATACATTCACGCTGATGTTAAAAGGAGTATGTCTTTCTGGACTGTTTTTTTTATGAGAAACAATGTTAGGCAACCAATCAAAACGTAAGTCATTTACATATTTTAACCTTAAAGAGACAGGAACTAAGAAATTACAGAAATGTTTACATTTTAAATTATATTTAACGTAGTTCCCCAACTATAGGCTGCCCTATTCTGCAAGCTGCACAACATTATCATTTATTTATGTTTTAAAACTCTAAGATAAGCTGTCCCATGTTATTAGCTGCAGTGTTACTAAATTTACCGATCAGAAGTAAAAGCATCTATCCTGAACTCTGGAGACCTTTGCAGCTCTATACCGGTAGTGACCTTATACCGTAGTTGAGCATTAATAATTAAATTGATCAAATTTGGAACTTACAATATTATGCTACTGATGCGGTGGTGACATTTAAGTGAGAACATCGCTACTGATCTTTCTTTGCTTTGTGTTGCTTTTCGAACTGTTAATTGCTGCAGGAAACAGTACATTTAAATTCATCTAATCATTTCGAGATGTCGTCTGTTTGTACTGAATTATACTTGTAGCGGATGTATAAGCCACGGTCTATCTTTGGGGAAATATCGTATCTGTGTGTTGGTGTTTGTGTGCTTGTACTGCTGTGTACAATCTCTGGTTTTCTCATCAGTGAAAGATGAAGATAATGAAGTTAATAATGCCTGGCCATTACCTTTTTTTTTTTTTTTTTGCAGGACCGTGCAGACCGGGCGGCTCGCTATGCTAAGAACAAGGAGGTTGAGATGGCCAGAATAGCAGAACTTCAGGCCAGACAGGCAGAGCAGGAGATGAAGAAGGAGGCCATTGAGCGAGAGCAAAGGTTCTTTATTCTTTATTTGAAACGTTACGGTATTCAGATATGCTTTTGTTTTGTTTTATAAAACAAAAACCGGGTCATTAAAGTCCCAGGGAACCTACACAGAGTTTCCTACTGCAGGGTTTGACAAAAGCCCAGGGGCCAGTAAAAAAATTGTCAGCCAAGTTAGCCACTAACTGTGTTTCTAATCTAATCAGTAAGTCAGTTCACCCCAGAGGCTACTCAAGCTAGCATTTGATTTAAAGCTTTTTTTGCAGTCAGTGTTTTTGCTTAGAAAAGGTTTTACCTCTGCCATTAGTTTGAATAATGACACAGTGCAGAGCGTCTGATTAAAGGGTTTTTCTGACGTTCGTGGTGTCAGGTGACTAACGGGACATGTGTTTCTGCACATTGGAGCGAATCAGTCCGTCCACACAGGCTTTGAGAGCTGCCGTTTGTTCAGTTGCACGATCAGATGACGTCAAAAATTTTTGCATGTCTCGTTCTCTTGGTGTCAATTTCTGCCAAAAACCTGATGAGCGCAAAGAAAACGTTGACATTGTGTTTGCATGTTGTTAATATCCCAGTTTTGGAGATTTTTTTTTTTCTTTTTGTTATTCTTTGTCTCACTGTTAAACATACCATTAAAATAATGGACTCTTCATTTCTTTGACAGTAGACAAACTTACAAAGCCCTGATTTTCTTCTTTTTTAAAAAAAACAAAAAAATATTATTTCAGTTTATTGTGCTTTTAATTTGGTTGTTTCAGGGATGAAGTTTTATGAGCTGTCTCGATACAGAAATATTGGAAGTGGTGTCAAATTTAAGTTGATCTGATTGCAATTGTGGATCTAAAAGTGCTGGATAGAAGATTGCTCTTCGCAGTTGTTCTCTTCTAATACGATAAAGCCTTGTGCATATGGTCATACATTAACCAGTTCATCATTTTAAATATAACCGTTGTTTGTAGAACATTTCTAACTCCTTCATTAGCATGCAGTGTTTTTTTTTCTCTTTCCAGTGCTATTGCTAGGATACAGTTCCGCCTGCCTGATGGTTCCTCCTTGACCAACCAGTTCCCCTTAGAGACGCGGTTGCAGGAGGCCAGACAGTTTGCTGCTGAGGTCAGATTCCACACTGCATGTTTATCCATTGCCAAATGTTTCCTAGAAACAGTATTCATTCTGAGCCCCAAGACTTGGCATCGCTTATAACGGTCTTATCACAGACTGTCATGCAGCCATGCGTGCTTCCATCTCAGCACTAATAGAAATACCTGCCCATTGGATATGTGTGTCTAACTTCCTGCTCTCCTATGTCTATAAATTCTGGCTAAACACTCATGTCTTACAGGAGTACTTCAGTTAAATCACAAATTTACAGATCACTTTTCGTACTTGAGCGAATATTTGATGCCCAGTTGAAGTTGGCAATATGTATGTTCTCTTTATCTATTAAGATGGAACAAACTATAAAGTGCCATTTAAAATAACATACATACTGAGTGCACATGATGTTTATTCAGTGTTTACAGTAAATTCACTAAGGTAAAGAATACAAAGATACTATCTTTTGAAAAAAAAACATGACGTTTAACAGTGTTTTTCTTTTTATTTGCTCAGAAAACCCTATTGTGGCCGTCATAAAAAACATCATCATTTTGCCCAGTTAGTTGGTGTCCAAACAGCATCTCAATACTACTGTACTATTTTTAGCTCTATCCCCACAGATTCTTACTGTAGATGGAGAATCAGATATCTAATGTTTTCAGCATTAAAAAACATGCTCAGCACCTCTGTTAGCTTATGCATATCATAACTTATTTTACATTCATGTCCGAGTTTGTGAAGAGTTTAATAACGTGATATTTTTAAAGTCCTATTACTTTAAAAAGTTTAGCGTTGAATCTGTACAAATACAGTGGAAGTAGCATTGACGTGTTCATGCTTTCCCTTTGCTTTTTATGTGCTGTAAATGGATTATGTGTATGTTATCATGTTGCAGTGTTCGCACACTTATGATGATGTGTGTGTTATTTTAGACCAAAGTTCTTCAACTCTGGACCACACTTCTATTTTTTTTCCTGGATTTTGGAATCATGGGTATATATTCAACTGATGATTTGACCGATTGGCTTGTTTTTTGTGCTCTAAATGATTATTTTACAATTATTAAGAATTGTTTATAGTACTCAGGACTAGCATTAACCTTATAAGGAGGTAGTCACACATTCAGGTTCCCAAAAATTGTAGTTCTTGCTTATTAAGTGCTAAGATTTACCCTCAGTTTATTGCACAAACTGCAGAAGGGAGGCTGGCAACACTTGTGCAACAAGTGGGCAAGGCTCTCAAATAAAAATAAACATTCTTGTCCTACTGCCAACCTGTCTGAGATTACACTGATGATGGCCTGGAATTTCTGAAAAAGAAGATGCAAAAATGATCAGAAATCAGTGTGGTGTGTTTTGTATAAGCTTGAGTTGGCATATGGAACTGTACTACACGTTTGTGAATTAGCTAATAGAACATCTTCCTCTCTCCCAAATAACATGTTTTTTCCAAACAGGAGGTGGGCAACAGGTATGGCCACTTCTCTCTGGCCACCATGTTCCCCAGGCGAGAATTTACAGCAGAAGATCTAGAGAAGACCCTGCTTGAGCTGGAGCTAGCCCCACGGGCCTCAATTGTCCTGCTGCCGGTGAGCTTCTGGCTTTTGGTTCATTTTGATATTTTAATGTTTGAGGGTCCTTCTATCTAATTCTATTTAAATACATTGGTGAACCCTTTCAAATGTTCATATGATATAAACCTTCATCTGATTTGAAATAATTACTAATTCCTAGTGCTCATTCTCTCCACAGCAGTCAGGCAGGCCAGCTAACACTGTAGTCCAGTCTTCTGGCAGTGGTAGAATTTGGGCACTTCTGGGCACCATCCTGTACCCTTTGCTGGCTGTGTGGAGGTTCCTCAGTGGGTTCCTTTATAGCAGCCCTCCTCCTGAGGCTGCTGCAGCAAACTCCCGCACTCAACAGCGCACCTCAAACTCCTACACCTCAACATCATCTGGAGAACCAAAGAGGTGGGTAACACTTGGCTTTTTTCTTTATGCACCCGTCAAGAATCTAGTACGTATCTATCTGTCAGTCACTCACTCAGCAGTGGGCTTGTGGTCACAATCCTGTCAAATGTTTTGCTGAGGTTATTACTCGATGTGTTAAGATTTGTTAGTATACCATCGTTCACACTTCTTCCAATGAAAAGCAAGTTACCAACTACAACTTGCACTGATTGTCCCATTATTTCCTGAGAGTTGTACACATGGCAGACAGGAGTCATACCACAGCTTGGCTGCATACCTTCTCCTTTTACTTTTATAATATCGCACATTTAAACTGTTCAGATTATAAAACCTCAGATTAGTTTTAGTGTTGAGTTCAGTTGTTTTCTTGGCTTCTTGAACAGCTACATGCACGTTCAGGTAACAAAAATATCATATCAAGATACTTTGAGAAATTTCATTTAGATGGAACCTATGAAAATGTGCCAGTGACATATTAAAAAAAAAATATAAAAGTTCTCAGACATTATAAAGCAAGACTAACGATGCGCTCTTTGAAATGAAACGGGGGAGGGGGGCGGCTGCTTTTGTGAATGTTTGTCTAAAGAAGAGCATTATGTCAGTGAACTGTATGGGACACCTTCTATTAATAGAACACAACTATGACCCTTTTCCACTGCACTGGTGCCGCTGCCAGTTCTCGGCTGGTTCCAAAATTGGGAACCAACACACACTTTTTCAATGCACTGGTGCCCGGATCGGAGCCTACGTCATAAACCACGCCCACTTCACAAACCAACAATGGTGGAACACCTCTTGGGGTTTCAGGCGGTTCTACAGCACGGAGATCATATCTTCATGTTCAGAATCAACCTTTTCTGCACCTTTTAGACGTTGAAACTAATTGCCAATGACAAAGATGACGGGTGAGATTTGTACTCACTTCTAGCTTATTTGCCGGTTTTTGGCTTTTCTAGTCTCAGACTAGCATTAGCGTGTGCCCACCCACACCCGGTGACATCACAGGTTCCCAGCCCCAGTACCAGTGCAGTGGAAAAGCACCATGTAACTGCTTGCTTTCAAAATTGGAATTTGAATTTTCTGACACTGAAAAACTGAACATTTCTGTATTGACTGGAAATTTAAAAATGAAACGTTGGCGTCTGACACTTGCAACGTGCAGAATTCATATTAACGAACATCGAGTAACAAGATTTCTTGTTGCATTTCAGAGAAACAATTCGCAAACGAGTCTTAGAGAAACGCCCAGAAGACTTCAAAAAAGACGGGAAAATCTACCGGCTAAGGACTCAAGAAGACAGCGAGGATGACAACAACACATGGAATGGCAACTCTACTCAGCAGATGTAGTGCAATAACACTAGCCTTTCTCTCTCTCACTCTTTTTTTGTTCTCCTCTGTCTCCCTCTGACCCAGTTTGACTTGGAGTGTGTCTTAATGGTCGATTTTGCTGATTTAGGGCAATGAATTTCGTTTCACCCGTCCCCCTTCCCGTTTGCCTACAAATGAACCCTTTGCTTCTCTCTTGCATGGGTAGATAAAATCAAGTTAATCTCATACATCGGTTTGAATGAAGGTCCCGTTTGTGTGCAGACCACGTGTTAGCTTTCAGAGTACGGTTGAGGAAAAGACTTCTTGTCTTGTAGTAAATAAAAGTAAAAAAAAAGAACAAACTTGCGCTCTAAACTAAACAAGGCTTGGAAGCTTGAATACTGCTTGCAAGAACCTTCTGGCTTTTTATTAAACTGTTTCGTGTATGACCTTAAAAGGGTTTCCAGTAAAGAAAGACTTGGGGTGTCTGTGCATGGGGACCTAGCAGCCAGGATGTTTAATATGGATGCTTGGACCCCTGGGCATGACCTGCCTTGGCAATAGAATGTTTCTACTAGTTTACCATGGAAGTCACTTTACCACTGTCATTTAACAAAAGAATAAAGATTTTTCAATTACTTTTGAAGCGCCTCATGATTTTCTGGTTCTAGATACAATAGAGACTATTTTCTAATTATTTGTAAAAAAAAATTTGTCACAGTTTTGAATATACTTAGTTTGTAATTCATGATTTAGTCAATACATTCAACCATCTCATCCTGGAGAGCCAATGCCCACACCTGGAATAATTCTGTTTATTGCAATTGTTTACTGAGTAGGGGAACTACCAATCTGCAGTGGACACCAAACCTCCAGGATCAGATTTGGGCACCCTATATTACCTGGATTTTATTCGGTATGGTGGCCAATTTTCATGACATATATAGGAAACACGCTCTAGTCATTTATTTATCATTTACTGTGCAAATTTAAACAGATATGATCCTTTTTTGGAGAAAGTAAGTTAACACTATGTGTGTTGTTTTGTTTCCACCACCATGCTTCACAGTATAAGACTTTGCTTCTTTTGTCTACACTACATGTGTAGCTGTTATCTTTAGAAAAATGTAGGAACAAACGTGTTTTCTTGACACCTCCCATAGAGGTCAAACTTAAGTATCTTCTGATTGAAGATATATGCACTTTCACACAAGTTACAAAAGTTATATGCCAGACTTTAAATTAACACTTAACATCAAACAATCTGATCAAACAAACTGGCAAGATGATTTTCCTTATAGAGGAATTATCAGGTTTTAGTAAATCATGTTTCAAGATTGAACCGAATGTCCAGCATCTTTTAACCAGGGGTCTACATCAAAAAACCTATTCATTGCTTCGCTTACATTTAGCATTAGTTCAATCTGACGCAAACCCCAATTTATGCTGCAGCTCCAGTATGGATTATATGGGATTGCAGAAGCTAAACAGCTTTTGGATCAATCAGTCTGAGCATTGTGGCAGTGATGTTGGAAGTAGCTTTTTGATTTGCAAACATTTTAAAAGACTAAATAAGTTCATAAATGGTTTCCATTTATCATGCTGCCCGTTTCTAAAAAAAATAAATTGGGATGTAAAATATAAATCAAAATATATCAACGATATTTCATTTAAAATAAAGACAGCATACCAGATGTTGTTTTTTGAGTCTCCAGTGCTTTCCTCCTTCCACATCCATGGGAAAATCACTTGACCCCACCCAGATACAGGTGCATAGCCCCCTGCTCTTGCTTTGTGTGTTCCTGTGATTTTTAAAATCAGTACTCAGTTGCCATGACAGTCCTTCACCTTCAAGATGGAGTCTCATTTAAAATGATGTGTTTAATGTCCTCCAACTATATTATTATTTATTGTACAGGGATTCCCTATCACGTGGGGAAAAATGTGTAGTGATGGCACTTTTCCATCAGGGGGAGCAACTGGGCAGAAGATAGAGATTGGGACCGTCTCAATGTTGTGTGGGAAAGTTTGGTAAGTGAATAAAAGTTAATACAGCACCTTGATAGGACTCATTTTTCCTTCACAAAGCTGATTTGGCTCATGGCATGTTTTGGCTCAGGTGTAGATCATCTCAAAGGATCATGCTTACTATTAAACTGATGTCACTTTTGAAGGTAGAGATGGCAAAATCTGTAAATGTGATAAATGGAGGACCTGCCAGACGTAATGTGTGTGTGTGTGTGTGTGTGTGTGTCCTACACGCCCCTACTTCCATCGTTTCTTCAGCTTTGCTTAAGTCTTACCTTTACAGTTGGATCAGTTTTACTCAAAACAACACTAAAAAAACATAGAAAATAACATTTATTAGACATTTCAAATCAAATATAAAGCTCATCTGCAGAATGTACAGTTAACATACATCTATATGACATGATGTGCATGTGAAAAAGTGAAACAATGAACTTCACTCCTCTGCAAAGAAGGACCTCAAAGCAGAAAGCACCTCTGTTAGACGTGCACTGGAAGAAGATGGTTATGCAAGTTGTTCTCTCTGCATTTTGCACAGTTCTGCAAGATCTCCTGCCACTGCTGCACACACGCCTTACAGCCAATAACAGCACAGTGAGAACACTGGCTCCTCCATCAGTTCTGCAAAGAGAAATGAGAAAAATTACTTGTTCCAAAAGAAGCACTGTTTAATGTGTGCCTGAACAACATTTCTGCATCCTCGTCCAAAGTTAGGTTTTGAGGCTAATCTTGAAAATTAAAAGAGCTAAAACTGCACTGTAGCACTAGAATAACTGCAGATTCGATAAACCTAGAATGACAGTGTGCAGGAATTGATGCAGCACCTAGTTTCGCACAAAACGCCTCCTTATATAACCGCTGCTGCAGTTTCCTTTTATATAATTTACCATTTAACCTTTAACCCATTTTCATACAAACCGAGATGAAAGCTTGCGCATTGCTTGCGAAAAAAGCTCACGTGGTGTAGATTGATATTAAGGTAAATTTTAACTCCTATTTAAAATAATACCTAATATAAATCAGCACAGTTTTTACTCTGGCACTTACTTGAACCCCAAGAAGTGACCTCCTCAGGTCAGAAAGCAGAATTAAGTGTTCTATCCTTAGTCTGACGGGAAGGAATTAAACCTTTAACGTGGGATCAATATCTAGACACCCTAATCTTAGAATGAATAAATAGATTTTCCACACACAAACTGCCCAAGAAACGTTTTTGAAGTTTAAAAAGAAGAATAGCTTTTACTCACAGTTTTCAGCAAAATACAGAAACTCTTCTGTGAATTTGGCAGACGGCTTCCCCAATAAAGGTTGTTCCTGGTGGGAGAGTGAGAGTATGATCTCAGTCTAAAATTCTCAAACCCGGAGTGCCCCTTTTATTGAAAAGCGGTCTGTCAAGTTCTTACAAATGACATGTCAATCAATACATCAGTGTACACACCTCTAGGCTAATAGCTTGTGGCTGGCAAATGCCTAGCCCTATGCTAAAAACTGCATTACAAATCACAGGGCTATGCTAACAGTGCTTTTGACAGCATCTGCCTGCTGCTAGAGCTAAAGCAGATAATAGCTTCCCTCCCCTCTCTCTCTGTTCTGATAACAAAATCCAAAGAAAAACATGCTGTATAAACATTCAGAAATGACATTGAGATCTGGTTATAGCTAGTTTAAAGCACTTCTGAACAAAACTTCACTTCTAGATAAAGATAGTGGGAAAAAACTTCTACTGATAAAAGTCTGATTTATCAAAAAAGCTTAATCATAGTGAAGAAGTGAATCATAGCTAATACGTCATGCAGTGCTTAGTGGAGCTTATAAGTATGATTGTCCCATCAGTCTCCCCTTTATTGACAATTTCTGCATGCGTGTAACCAGATCCATCTCTTCCCTACCGAGATCAGGTTTTTGCCACACCTGGTGCTTCTTATGAGCAGCACCCCGACAGTGGTGCTCCTGAAAAAAGCTGTTGCTCGCTTCCAACATGAGCAGACGGGAGCTTTTTTCACGAGCATGCGTGAGCTTTTTCAAGAGCATGCGTGAGCTGCGTGCTCGTGAAGCAAGCTTGCGTACTTGCGAAGAAAGCAAGCAACGGCGCAATCAGTCTTACAGAGCTGCTCGCTGCTGCTTTTTATATTCTACACAAACAGCAAAGACACAGTGACAGTGTTGTGTTTTCTTACATAAGTTTCAGATATTTCTATTGATTATTATAGATAACTTTGCTTTATATTCTAAAGTAAGTGTTTTGATTTTTTATATTGTCATACTGCATATTGTTTTATGAGACATAATGCATATAATACATGTAGCTGGGCTTTCATGCAGGAACTTGCTTATGTGCTTGTAATTATCATATCAAGCTCAAATGATGTGATACACAATAACTGTCGTTATTTTAGTCAAGAACAGAACCAGGTCACAGCACAAGGATCAAATGCCAAACCAACAGAAGAAGAACCCAGTACCAGATACTGAACATTATGACCCTAGTAGTTGACGACGTAACTACAAAATTCCCTATGTTTAGTATAATGTACCTTAAGGACCCCCTGTATATATACACAGTGGGTATGGAAAGTATTAAGACTCATTAAGAAAATAGGACAAAATATTTTCATATTGCTTTTAATGCAGGTGTTTGATCATAATAAGGAATACATAAAAATATATTATAAAATAACCATATACAGTGGAGGAAATAATTATTTGATGTTGTAAGTTTATCCACTGGTAAAGAAATGAACAGTTTATCATTTTAACGGTGGGTTTATTTTAACAGTGAGAGACAAAATATCAAAAAGAAAATCCAGAAAAAATGCCATTAAAATGATACTGTTCATTTCTTTTTCAGTGGATAAACTTACAAAATCAGCCAGGGGTCAAATAATTCTTTGTACTCTAAATACATTACAGTATATAAATAGATAAACATTAATAAAATAACTAAATCATTAATTACATTAATTAAACATACAAACTAATATGTTTTAAAAATGAGAACATTTGATATATTGTGGTTTATCCCCATAAAATGTTGCATTTCTATGTTGAAAGTCTGGGTGTGATGTTTTACCTCCTTCATGGAGATAGATGAGCAGAGCTTTCCTTTGGTCCTCTGGATGATCCTGTATCCGCACTGCTTCTCCTCCAGATCTCCTCTTACTTTTGAAATAGAACTGAATCTTTGACCTCAAGCAGTCTAAATCATCTGGAAGACCTTCCAATGTTTTCTTCCTCATGATGGACAGAGTGAAAGTAAAAGCATGCTTCTATAGCTGCTACAACACTAAACAGAACAGAACTTTCCTATCTATCTATCTATCTATCTATCTATCTATCTATCTATCTATCTATCTATCTATCTATCTATCTATCTAT
>JBBIGC010000002.1:3805218-3830013 GCA_037576955.1 Lepidarchus adonis
TAATAGTGCAGTGTGTGTGGATTGGTGGGTGAGATGGGGGTTAATAGTGCAGTGTGTGTGGATTGGTGGGTGAGATGTACCCCTGCATACTCACGTACCCCTGCACTTGTCAAACGTCATGTTTTATTTCAGATAGCATCATTAGACTTGCTTAAGTGACCACTGTGAGAAACCCAGAATAAAATTCATTTGTCTTAACAGATGGTGGAAAAATACATATCTTGACATATCACATATTGGGAAATTTTCTCAAAATATAGTGAAAGTATTTTTGCCCACCCCTACTTCAAGGACAGGTCAGGTTGGCAGAGCTCATTTTCAAGTATTTTATTGGAGAGAAAGCACATTGTAATAGTGGGCAAATTGCAAATAATGGCCCAGTTTTGGTCTAGTGGTTAGGACCTTGCTCCTGGACTCAGAATGCTGCAGGTTCAAGTCTTGATCCTTGAGCAAGGTTCCATCCAGCGCAGATTAGTTAAGATGGGGGTGATCTCGTTATATCTTCAGGGCAGGGGAGGTTAGGCTCTTGCCCTGCAAGTGGAAGGTCGTAGATTCAAGTCCCGGGCACCATGGCGCTGTTGGTGGCTGCTCCACATGTGATGGGTTAAATGCAGAGATCACATTTCGTTGTTAGTCACTTTTACAATAGTGCAATGCAACAATAGCAAAAACACAGAGTGCAGGTAGAAGCTTTGTAGATGAAGAATAACCGTGGAGTGCAGAATCTCTTGACACAAAGTGTTTTAAACTTAATCACCTTCTGGCATTTGTAAGTGTTATGGCCTGGGCCACAGAGGCCAACCGGTTTCAGCCAGCTGTTACTGTCATGGGTGCTTTGTCACTGGCACACTTTAAACCAATATGGACTATAATATAACTCATTATGTTGCTGTTATTAAGTCTATAGTCATCTAATAACACACATACGATTAGGTAATAACGAAACAAGTTCAGGTTTAATGGGAAATTGCACATATATGAGCAGGAAGTTTCTAAAATGCAAGCAGCCTTCATAAAAAAATCAGCTTCTATTTTCTATATTGCTCATCTAAGTGCATGCGCTCCATTGTAGACATTCTCAGGAGTGCCAAAGCGCACTGTGCTGCTGATGGGCATTCAGGATGTGACAGATGAGGAGGATCTGCAGGACCATCTGGAGATCCACTTCCAGAAGCCTAGCAATTATGGTGGAGAGGTGGAGACCATTAAATATGTGTCCGCTGGAAAGGAACTGAAGGCATTCTTCGCTGAGGACTGCGCCGAAGTGGAAGCTCAATAACTGAAGCATCTGCCATCCAAACAATCTCCCCAGCTTCAGCTCTCTAGCATCTGAATACCAATCAGGGCCTTATATTTTGTTATTGTTTATATTTTCTATATATTCAAATGTTTAACAAATCTGGTTAATTATCAGAAGCATGAGGATTAGGCTTTTGGTTAAAAGTTTGAACGTCAGGTTAAGGTAAGGATTACAAAGTTTTTCTGTAAAAAACACCATATTATATCTAAATTAGAATAAACTGGGTTACTTCAGGTCCCATGTTACGTTGTGTGTAGTTACACATTAATAATGCCTGTAATAGCAATGTCACTACTGCTTATACAGCTGATTACACTAGTGCAGCTTTTAGTAATTTTACATGTATCATATGCAATTACATGTGTAAAAGAAATGTTGTTATATGTAGGTAATTACATAAGCCACATTAATTCCAATTCTAACAGGTAGTATAGGGGCTCAGCGTTATGACTTATGATGATTCGTGGGGACTACGCTGCAATGACCCCTTCTTTTTTTATAGTGTGAAAGTGAAAGTAGATGTAATAAAATGCTCAGAAAAAGGCTAAACAGAACCCCAGGTGGGTGAATGTCTCCCTCTGGTGGACTGACAAAGGAATAGCCCTAAGGAATTACACACGTCGACACATATGTAAGGGGGTTACGACTTACGTTCTATGTCGAGGACCCTCTGTACAATAGTTATTACATTGTTATTACATGCATTGTAAGGTGTAACTACACAGTAATTACAGACATTATAATGTGGGAGCTTTATTCATTCATATATATCTATGTTCACATCTCAGATTGTCTTTCGTGCCATAGAATAAAAACAGGAAGTTGTAATATTATTAGTTAATCCATGAATCATTCTCCCAAACTGGTTTCTTCATACTTTTTTCCTCAATATCCTTCCTTCCCTGTAATAAATCTGTCTGTTCTGTGATTGGATGTTTAGGAAGAGTATACAATGTATCTACAAGAGGGTTCATTTGATGGAAATCCTTGTGTCGAAATACATTTACTCACCAGTCCATGCAATTCTTATGGGGAAATAAAGACATAAATACAGCTCATGCTTTTATTCTGTCACAAAAAACAGTATTTACATTCACGTTATAGCTCCACCCACTCATGCAGAAGGTGTAAGGCGTGTTTCATGGTATCCAAATCAGAGAAACTGGACAATGGACATTTAAAAATGAATTAGGACATAAGCTTATGTAAATATCATCATGGATATCTGTTACCACAGCCCTGGCTGTGAGCTGTCATGTTATGTTCCACCACTAGATGGCAGTGCTCAACTATAACTAACAGTTCAAAAGCCTAAGGACAGATTGGGGAAGTAATATGTTCATCATCAAAGGTAATATTCATAAAGATGCTACATAAAGGCTTGTCTTCTGCTTTTGGTCAGCAGACCGAAGCGCTTTCAGATTGAAAGACTAGAAATAATAAAAAGAAGCACAACCATTCCCTTTTGGGATGAAGAGGATAATCAAATACAAGTCACTCCTCTTTTAATCATCGGCATGATCCTGAAAACAGCAAAATGAGGAGACAAATTCATAGCATCAATTATTTACCTCCTCACAGCCATTCAAATAAGATTAACAGTCCACGCTTCTGAATAATTCATAGCTTTAGCGTTTACGGGGAAAATTCAGTTAGACACTCCCCAGAAAACAATATCAGCCATTTGGCCATTTGGTGCCTATACCTCGAGGATCCTGGGACATTTGTGGGGGTGGATGCAAGATTGGAGCTTTTCCACTGTCATGGCAATGTATGGCTGTAAGGTGGAAATGATGTCCCTTGGCGTGGGCAATGTGCTCTTTATCAGACAAAGCACATGACTGATGCTAGACAACAAAGAGGAAATTAGGGGAGACCCTTGAAGACCACCATACATAAAAGCTGCCCTTGGGATTTGACACTTAGAAAGATATGGAAGGCTGCAGGGGGCAGGAGCTATTGAGCCATTGCTCTTGGCCTCCCAGATAAAAAGTGGCATTTCTATAAAGTACCATTCAGCAAAGTTGGATTTTTCACAATTTTACAAGCTTAGTATGTTTGTATTTTATTTTCAAAATGTACAGTTAATGCTATATATTAAATTATGATGCACAGCTCATTTGAAATTCATTGCTTTGGATAAGTGATAAAAACCTACACCCCCTACATATCAACAGCCTAGAGAATTTTAGCTCCGCCCATTCATGTTGAAGTAAAAGGAATATTCCGATTGGACGTGCTTTAGGAAAACGAATACATATATATTCATTTCCTCATGAATTCGTTATTTGAGTTAACCAATGTGATGGGGGTTGTTGGAGGCTGTCCCAGTGCTCATGGGGGCAAAAGGTGGAGAACATCCTGGATGGGTCACCAGTCTGTCGTTGGATAAATACAGCAGGTCTCACACAATCACATGTCAAATTTACCTGATGTCTTTAGACTATGGGGGGAATCTGGAGATCCCGCACAGACAGAAGGAGAACTCTCCACACACATTCATCCTGGTGCCTTACTTCTGATCAGAAAGCACCTACAATGTAGTTGACCTACTTGATTGACAGTCATCATGGCCCACCTGTATATTAGGAACTGTAGACCAGATCATCCATCACTAGGACCTATCCAAGACTAGTTTAATTACCACAGAACATCTCCATCATACGCTTCTGGATATGGTTCTCCAAGCTGTGGGCTTTTAGCATGTGTGACCTCTGTAAACTGAGACTATTTTGCTTTTCTTCTCTATTATTACTCTTAGGATGGGAGTTTCGCTTCCTTCCAGGATTTCTTCCTCCAGTTTGGGGATATTTAGAATTAAATATCAACCTGACTTGATTTGACATGATGAGGTGTTTGTGGTCCACTGCACCACCTTAAAACCCCAATATAGTTTGTGTGAAAAAGTAAGCGGACCCCATGGAAGATGATTATTACTCTCAACATATTTAAACTAAAAAAACATATCAACACAGATAAAGGAGATACCCTTGAAAAAAATTTAAAAAGTAGGCACCAGATAAGAGTAAATGTACCAAAATGTGCAATTATTTTTTTTAAATTACATTTTACAATTACAAATCCCATTTCCTACAAGTTGGGATTTTTTCCAAACTGTAAAAACAAAATAAATGTGATGTGTTAATTCATCGGAACCGTGATATTGACATTATGATGAGTGGCACAAAAAGTGATTTGAGGAAAGGATTCCACACAGGCATAACCACTGATATACACATTTCTGGCAGAACAGCATTGGGATGGACAATATCTTCCCTCTCTATGAATTGGCAATTTGTATTTCTGTATTATTTGGAAGTTGGATTACATTAATTTAATTAACATTTGTTTCAACCAAACCTGAAACAGCTCCATTAGATTTTGTATTCTGTTGTACAGTCTGGATCCCATCCCACCTCCAGAACTTCTAAAGAGCCAGAGTGTTCGACCTGCCACTCTGCATACAGGCAAAAAGTGTATCTTGGATATTGTGTTTGCCTTAGGTAACATCTGAAGATCATCTGGGTCACATTAAGACAGAAATATTAAACATTTTTTCAACATTACTGTACTGGTTTTTCACTAAATCGTTTCCAAATAAACAGTTATAGTCAATGTTGCTATAGAGACAAGCTCCACAAGGTCTTCTGCATGGCATCTTCGGGATGAAATGAAAGTGGAGATTCTTCAGAGCACATCTCAGAACAAATTGGCTTAATGACACTTACTTCAAACTATGATCATAAAAGTTCATAAAACATGACATATATTCCACTGAGAACATGAGATAATTACATATGTAAAATGATTGCAAAGCTTATTGCCTCAGATGCTTTATGGTAGACTTAATGTTCCTGTAAAAATGATTGGACAGATGGAACTTGCTAGGATGCATAATTCACTTTATTCACTTGCCTTTCCAACATTGTATATGTGGTCAAAATGAAAATGCTGAGCATAGGTGCATTTGTGTTATGCTAGTTTTGCTAATATTGGTTACCAGCTAACCAATGCCAATGCGATGGATTCTGGAGTTTCATGGCATTTGAATGACCAAAGGAGGTGCAACTGTTTCGTCAATTGATTTGGTGTGGGAAACATCACTGCTCATTGGACGATGCATCACGCTAAGAGGAGAACACTAACTGCCGACTACGTTTCATAACAGACATCCACATTGGCTAGCATTGTATTGAGTAATGCTCAATCAGAGAGACCAAGGACAATTGTGTTTTCTAGGATTTATCGATTGGTGTGGCATCACTGGGAATCGCACCAGCCGGATATTTCATTTTCCTAAACAATTAGGACATTTAAAGAGGCTGGGAGAAATTACAGCAAAGATATATGCAAATTTTGTTCAATGTTTGGAAACATATACACATATAATTGATCGAGATCTCACATGTAGTTGATCAGTATCCCGGAAGAACTGATGTTAGAGTTTAGACTCTTTTAGACATGGGTTTTTGAGAGACGGCCTGGATGATGCAGTGTTTTGTTGGTTTTTTAGAGACAGGAGGAATGAGTGAAAGTAAAAGACTTCACACAGACGTTTGCCTTCACTTAGATTTGGATCAGCATCAGAATTCATACTGAAGTCACATAAATTCCCAGACTTTTGGCCAAGTCAACACAAGAATGTTTTAAATGTGTTCTAAAATGGTTGGAAGGATTTTGTAGTTCTGCATTTTCAATGAAAACAGGAATGGTCGTAGGGTGGTGGGGGTGAAAGCAGTTTCTTTTTGGATCAAGATTTGAAGAATCCATGTAGCCCTGGATCTGGAACCTTGTTGGCACACTTCTGGATATTCGTCACTCTGTGGGTTCTCAAGGCGCCGGTGGAAAAATCTCTTTGATTGTTGTTCACGTGAAATTGGACACATTCTAGTCAACCTTCTGGAAAGCCTTGGCCCACACCCTCCAACAGATGTTTATGGGTCCAGTGAGACAGATCCGTCGCTGAGAAGGGTGGCCATTACGCACTGCCTTGTCGGAGTGTTATTGCATGTGACTGCGCCATCCTATTAGACCCGAGGTGGAGGTCTCTGAGAGCTCTCTGGTTCATTTTGGAATAACAGTGACTTCACCACATGAGCCAGGCAACATGGAGCCTTTGCCAAGCTGAACGTTTCAAACACGGTCTGGATTAATGGATGAAAAAAGAGGTTGGCGCCATATGACTGGCATTCAGTTAACATTAGAAATTTTTTACCAAAAGCCAGAATTTATTTTTCGAGGGTGTATGGGGTAGGGGTGGTTGGGGAACTGCCTAGTTAAGTAGTAGCCTCAGCTTTGAGCTAGCACAGCTCAGTATTGTTTTATTGTAGTGTTTGGATCTGTGATGGGCTGCAACCATGTAGCCTTGTAAACTTTGCTATTAAAGATGGTGGTGACAGAAAATTGGAGGTGACTGAAGGAAAGCTTGAGAAGTTTAATATTCGCAGAGCAAATTAAACTTTGCTAGAAGTTTATTATGTTGAACAGTCTTGTTGGAGGTCTTGCATAGAAAGGCCTTTGTCTGTTCTCTGCCATAGCTACACCCCCAATTTAAGGTGTGAAACCCTGTTACCTCACCCCCTTTATCTCGCCAACCTCACCTCTCACCATGAAAGGCTGCAGAACAGATTTCCTTCCATGTTATTTACCTCATTAAGCTGCCAACCTCACCCATTGCCACAACGTGCAATGTGTCCTGTGTATGAATTTCTCAATCTATAGCTCGCCAAACGTGGGTCTGATTTTGCACTGAAGCCTAGAACGCGGTCAGTTGTTCTAATGCTATAGGTCGGCTGCTGCTGCTGGAGAAAACTGCCAACAGAGTAGGAGAGAGATTGGGGAGACTCACTCACCTGCAATGTCGATAACGAGAGCATGGGGAGCATATACTAAACCGGGAAAAGACAGGGCTAGCCGGCAGAGGCTAGCTGGCAGAGCTAGTAGGTAGAGCTAGCAGGCAGAGGCTAGTGGGCAGAGACCAGCAACACAGGTCAGGTGAAGGTCTCGGACAGGAAGGTGTCCAAACAGAGAAAAGTTAATCCAGTAGATGACAAATACAAACACTGTGAGAATAAACTTGGGAACAAAACAGCACACAAACGCCAGTGAGTTTTTATTTTCGGTAGCCTCGATTCTGAGTTCGTGTACACGTTTGTGAATTAGACCCAAAATGTCTGGTAAACTAAAGTTGCATTCTCTTGAGTGACGAACAAAAAAGGAAATTAATATCTATCACAGCAATAACTTGTGAAAGACACAGCATGTCCCGTTAGGAATTAACGCAATACTTTAACATATATTTCTTACATCATAAATCATTTTCTTTGAGCGTTATTATTAATTTTAATTAAACAAATGGGTTGTCAAAGAAACGGGTTTCAAAGAATCTGTTGCTATAGTTCGCCAACCCCGCCTCTTGCCAAGTTTAGGGCCTGGACGAATATGGGAGAGCTAACGGGGTTTGACTGTATATGTCATTGTGAACACACTCAATCACACACAAAGTGCCCCAACAATAAAATGTGACTTCTGCATTTAACCCATCACACATGGAGCAGAGAGCAGCTACTGTATCAATTAGACCCGGGGAGCTGTGTAGTGGGGATGGCACCTCGATCAAGGATACCTCAGTGTTGCCTTACCATTAACCACTAGGCCACCATACATTTTTCACAATGTACTATTGTGGTGATGTAGAGTTATATCAGTATAATGCTAAACCTTTGTACTAAAATTATGATTGTCTCACTGTGTACAATGTTGTAATGCCAGGTTTAAAAAAATCCAACTTGTTGTTTCTGGGGTCACAGAACTGTTTGAGTTACATAGATCCTCAAAAAACAGCTCTGAGGCGCTTTCGAACAAAACACAGCGTAAAACAAATATCTCAATAATGCGTCACTTGAACACATCAATATGTGTCAGTTTGCGTCATGTCACATGACTCTGAACACACCCACTGACACACTTAGAACACACTCATTGAAATGCCCAGAACACGCTCATTGACAGGCCCATCACTCATCATCGTAAAAGTTTCAGACAGACACCGAAAGGGTGGACTCAGATCTTAAACTCTGTTGATGAGTCTAAATCACTCTGTCTATCTCTTTCACTCTCTCTCTACTTTCTCTGCAATATATATCCATTTTCCAACAGGAGAATTATGATTTATCCACAAAATTTAACTTGTAAACTGTCATTTTTCACTCTGTCTAAAAGACTCTTTTGAAATCAGTGGCCATCTGACCTCTTCCTGAAAGAATTCAACACAATGACCAAATTACAATCAACAAACTGGACAAAGAATCTTGGCCTGATGTGGCCGTCTCCTTCCTCCTTGACAATGAGTAAGACTTGGCCACAAATACACAGGGAAAAGTAAGACAGACCCCCCCAAAAAGACATTAAAATCTGCAGTGTGGGATTACTTTACATATCCTAAAACCACATCCTTGGTGGCAGATATCTAGTTTGTAAAAAATGTGTGGGGGAAATGTAATATTTTTGCTACTGAACTGCATCCACCACAGCAAAAACTTTGCAAAAATGGCAAATAGAAAATAGCAAATCCATCAGGAAGCCAGAACCAAAATCAGAATAACCCTCCCCCAGGTAAAAACCAAACAAACAAACAAACCCTGAAGGATCTACAAGACTTGTTTTTATGTTATCTGTTGCTGCTATGCGTCATGGGCATCATGCCTCCATTATTATGCTGTGCAGTATTAATGTAGTGTGTAGTGTACAGTGCTGTGGAAAACCCCTGAGGACAAGAAAGTCTAACTACAAATACAAATATAACAATATAAGTGTGTGGATTTTTAACAATTAATGGAGAAAATAATCAGCAGTTCAATGAATCTCCACCCAAATTAACTACAGCAGTAAAATCAGGCTTTCAGACTATAATAATCTCAAGAAAATGTATGTGAACCTTTTGGACTTTCATAATTTTCTCCATTAATTTGTAACGAAATGTAATCTGATTATTTAAGTCAAGGTTATTGACAAATATGATGTGCCTACAATATTAGCACAATACAACTCCTGACCTTTCAAGCCTTAATGAGAACAACCATCAACATAAACTGTATTGACTTATATTATAATACTCATTCTGCATTGAGTACATTCACATACTACATCTTCAATCCCCTAATATGAGTTCTGTTTTTGTTCCTATGAGGGTCATTGTACCTAATAGTAGTAGTAATAATGGTAAAATACCATTATGGTATTTGTATGGTAAAAGCAACAACATTAAAACCATCTGCAAAACAGTTCTGACCCGTAGTAGAGCCAACATTACCTCCTCTTTGGAATCAAAAGAGCTGCTCTAGCCTTTACTCCCTATATATAGTATATCAGTGATGTTCATGTTATGGCTGTTTGGTGTATCCCCAATACTCAGAAATCGTGAAACTGCAATATGTTCTGAGGCAGTGATGTGTATTGAAAGTTGTGACAAAACAGCGATCCAACCCCACTCAAAAGAGTCAAATACGAAAGCTCTGTAGCCACCCACTGTATATGGCAAGCTAAAAGGTTAGATCCTGAACTTTCACAACACCATTTGCCCCCAGAGGGTTTCCATTCTATGCCATTATAGCTTCCATAGCCCTGTCACATGCAAATGCAAGACTGCTCTTTTTTCAGCCTCGACTTTGAGTTAACAAGGTTTCTGCAACTCTATGAGCCAATCAAAGTGCTCAGTGACAGGGAATCGGTCCCTGTGGCAACTGCATGGAGACAGGATGGAAAGTATGGAGTAATCATGGCAGCCGACTGGCGGAGTGATAACGTCCTTGTTGCGTGTTCTGCCTCTTGACTGACAGACGTATGGAAATCTGCTGTCTTGGAGATTGGAAATTCTAATGAGAATGGCTGTGAGGGAAAGCGCCATTTTTGGCATGATGTGGAATGCTTATCGTTATGCACACACACACACACACACACACACAAACACACACACACGCGCACACACGCACGCACGCACACACGCACACACGCACACACGCACACACACACGCACACACGTACAGTCCTTTATTGAGGCCTACAATGAAACATTCAGTCATGAAGTGCCATATTCCTTGCTGCAGAAACACTATTGCCCTATTACAGTGGGAACATGTCAGATTAGGTGCAATAGGAACTATTTCATCACTCTTAGAAACATTGGAGGAACCAAAGGAGAACCTTTTTGTGGGAACTGAGGATAGCTAAAAAAAACTGTTTTGAGGAATGTTTAGCTCCTTCTTCAGGGTAGGTACTTTCTCGTGCTACAGGAACCATGAGTCATGCAAATAAACATTGATTGGTCTAAGCCAGGGGTCGGCAACCCACGGCTCCGGAGCCACATGAGGCTCTTCAGCACCTTTTTGGCCTTGACAATTTTATTTTTATTTATTAATTAAACTTTTAATTATATAATTTATTTTTGTTTGTTTTCTTAGTTATCTTGGAGTTTGAGGTGATACTTTAACATTGTGTAATTATGTAACTTTATTAGCAATGTAAATAAAGTGAAATGCGAAATGCGCCTACATTTAGAGTAACGCCCCATAATGCGCTCTGGTCGCTATGGTAACGGGTAAACGGTCCTTTCAGAATAAGTTTTCAGTTCAAATGTAATTATATTGAGTTCATGGGATGACCACCTCCCACCCTCTTGCATTAATTATGAGTAATAGAAGCACATAGTTTTTGGTTTATTTGATATTATTGTTAAATGTTGCTGTTTAATTGGATTATTTTTTGGAAACAAAAAGTTCAAGAAGTAGATGGAGAAAGTATAGTTCAACAAACGAGACAAACATGATTATATTTAGTGAAAAAAATAAAACCAATAACATGTGCGTGTGGCAAAAGTAATTGACCCCTTAGGATAATCATACAATGTGAAGACTTTTATTTAAAGAACAGGGATCCAGCAAAAACCTGATAACACATACAAAACATTTCAGGATGTGTATCATGGCTCAAACATTGGAGGTGTCTGAAGACCTCAGAAGAAGATTTGTTGATGCCCTACAACTTTCTGTAAAGAGTTGAGAATTGAAGCACAATGGGGTCTCACCACATACTGAAAACACAGGTTCACTTACTTTTACCACAACCAGATATGTTATTGGATTGATCAAATGATTAATCAGATGATGTTTTGGGTAACAGTGGGTTCACAAACTTTCCTACAGCACACACAACCACACACACACCAAACAGCCCTAACATTAGAACCATCTACCTAATGTGTAGGTCCCCCTTGTGCTGCCAAAACATGCACTGTGTGTTCTGACCCATTTCTGTCACTACACCAGCTCTTCCTTGGGAAAGGATCAGACAGGCTTGCCTGCATTCCCCACATGCATCAGTGAGACTCGGACACCCATGACATTACCGGTTCACAAGTTGTTCTTCTTTGAAGCACTTTTGGTAAGTACTGACCACTGCATACCACTGCAACCCAGCCGTCCAGCAATCACACACTTACCCATTTTTCCTGCTTCCAGCCCATCGACTTCAAGAACTGACTTTCCACTTGCTGCCTAATCTCACCTCCTCACCTCTAATCTCACTGTAACAAGATAATCAATGCTCTTCACTTTACCTGTCAATGGGTAGATACAGTAGTTTGCAAAACATCTTTTTTTTCCTCCTACAGAAAATTAATATCATACATCAAATATATTAATATGTCATTGTAAATAACAGTAACACAGTGAACACTGACTTTATGTGTCACCATTTCCAGATGTTTCCTCATTGAAGCCCAGTGTTACTGGTAGTTGCCATCAAATCCCTGGTTTGGCTTCAATCAGTTCTTCCTCACATTAAACCAGGTTCTGCTGGAGTTTCACATCCATGCACTGGCTGGAGGCCTGGAGAGAAGATCTGGAACCAAACCTGTTCTTCTAACCAGCTCACAACATCTCAATGACTTTTACACATCTTCACACAGATCAAACTCTTGATCCTTTTCACTGCTTTACTGTTTCTTTTACTCTAGTGTTCATTCTCAATGGCTTTAAACCATTGTGTAGATGTAGACATTTGCACAGTACTGTAGATATACTTCACTTTATTAGATACACGACCATATCAAGACTCATTTTCGATTCCACAAGCTCCACTGACTATATACGTAGGTACGACTGTAATGCACAATTCCAGACTGTTACTGTTATGTCATAGCTATGGAACCACATGTCTATAATGTTTTATTTCTGTTCATTATGTAATGAGCTATGCTCATATACCATATCCTCCATGCCTATAGACAGGGCTTAGCTTTAGGCACTGGAACCTGCTTCCTGTGCACTGTGGCTGCTAAAAGTCTTCTAGCATCAATAACATATATATATATATGAGCTGAGGTGTGTAAATAAATCCTGTCTGATGGTCCGGCTTTTTGGCTCCCATTCTGATAAAGCCCAGGCTAATCGTTAGCATGTGGGGTATTACTCCTGGACTGCTTCCTGAGAGGTCTCTCCTCTGGAACTCACATATACACACGCACACACTCACCCTGAATTTCCTCCTCGTGCCATAATGAGTTCCACATGTTGGCCTTGACACCATTATTGCTTTGCAGTCGGCACGGGCCAAAGCACGCCTTTAGTTTTGTTTATTTGAACGCTCGCATGCTTTGACCCCCGGCGTCAGCGGGGGCGCTGCATTATTGTACACCTTTAAACACAAGCTACAGACACGCAGATGTATTTGTATATATTTGCCCATGTTAACCAGAAAAGGCATAACCTTGACTTCAACCGCTTGTAAAGCTTTCATTTCAGGATTACACACTTTCTTCTCAAGATGTACTACTGATATATGTAACACTGTTATGACATATATATAACGCCTATAATATATGGGTATTAAAATAAGTGTTTCTAATATAATATGGAAAAACGTATATAAAATAAATATTAAATAAATGTGTATTTTCATCTTATATTATTGTGTTTTTACTAGAATAAGCAGGTGGGCAATATGACAATATCGCTTAAAAAATAGAAATTGTGCAAATAATTGAGTTTATGCAATTAGATTGGCTTGTTGCGAAATGCTCTATTTTAAATAACCATCCAAAACAGAATTGTTCACAGTGGTGGTTATAGGAACCAGACATCAGAAGTATTTAATACCTTTAAAAGTTTACAAAAGATACGCTTCCTTAAGTATTGTTTTACAATAGTTTGTAAGTTTGTAAAGGTTTTGAAATATTTTGTTTTTTTCATTTATATTAAAACGTGAATTTTTTACCGAACAGAAACATCCAACAATAAATGTAGCACATAAAGCTCTGAATCCATTTTACTATGTTCATGAATTAGCACCAACCAGTCTGGAGTCAGATTATAATGAGTTAAACGAGACAAAGATGAACACTATTGTTGTGTATTAGCAGGCGCGTGATATGTAGAATGGGAATAAAGCCTATGAACAGATGGTGCTTTCTGCTGATAGATTTGCCGTGAGCTACAACCTAGGGTTGTATTTCTGGACCAGCCAAATCTCACTGCTCACCTGGATGTTGAGAAGGTTCCTGGGCTGGAAAAATAAATATTACCCCCTTGAGCACAATCCTGGAGGGGGAGGAGTGATCGATGGGCCTACTGGCTGTGGAATGAGGAAAGTGAAGGAACTGGTAAACTGGTACAGGCACCTATAGTTGATCCTGGCCAGATGGTCCATCATTGCCAAATCTCCTGCTTTAGGCTCCATTAGCCATAGCTGTTATATCCCAGATGCAACGGATGGAGCATTCCTTTCTCTGCTAAATATCTCCATGGGTGGGCTTATGGTAAACGAAGACCTTTGGTGCCAATGATTGTCTGGTTTCCAGAATTTGCTTCTTTATGTTTGCATTGAAACTATATGGGTTAGATATGATAATTTCTTCAATTTCAACTCTCATTCTGTTATTAAAACCAAGGATTCCCACAGTAATCTATAGATATGTAACAAATAGTGGAGTTTTCCAAGCACCAATAAACCACATTACACATTTTCCACTTACCCCTTTGGTTGGGGGTGTTCAAATATGGTTCTGGAGGGTCAGTGTTTAGTGCAGTGTGGTAAGACCCAGTGTAGCTTATGACAAAACCTCACCATGAAGCTAAACACAAATACCAGTCACGGTTCTTTAAAAAAAGTGAAAGGTTTTCTTTTGTGTTGTGACGGAAGAGTTTCTTGGTAGAAGGAAAGGCTGTGATATGGGCCTCCGTTCATTTTGTTTTCCCTGTTAATGTAGCAATGTGGTCTTGTGTTGTTTCTGTTGGTGTCCATGCATTCCTTAGCCCCACCCTGTTTGCCACAGCTGTGGTTTCTCTATATCCACAGCCCTCCTCAGTTCTTTTGTGTTTAGTCTTGTACAGTCAAACCCTGTTAGCTCACCCCTACTGGCCCCCGTTTCTTTGATAGATTTTTACAATAAAATTAAAGCTTTTAAATTTTAAAATTATAACAAAGCTCAAAGATAAAGATTTGTGATGTAAGAATGATATGTTAATGTTGTGTGCAATTCCTAACAGGCTGATGAAATCGAGCAGTAAAAACATCAGTGTTATCATGCAGCGTCTTTCCAAAGTTATTGCCATGATAGATGTAAATTTCCTTTTTTTGTTTCTCAAAGAATGCAACTTTCATTTACCAAACATTTTGGGTCTAGTTCACAAACGTGTACACAAACTCAGAATTGAGACTACAAAAACGGTGGAAGAAGGCTGTATGTGTGAATGTCTCGCTGCCGCTTTCCACCGGCATTTGTCTGCTGTTTTGGTTGAAAGTTAATTCTCTCAGTGTTTGTCATTTACAGGGTTAACTTTTCTCTGTTTAGACTACATGGACACAGGATTACAGTATTATTCTCCTGAGCTAGTTTATTTTGCTCTGCTAGCCTGCATGTAGCGTCCTGACGCTGTTCACATTGCCACTCACTCTCTCTGGCTTCTTACAGACACTAATGGACACTTTTCTAGATACTATGGACACTTTCCTGTCTGAGATCTTCACGCACCTTACCTGTTTTGTTGGCCTCTGCTTATACCTGCTAGCTCTGCCTGCTAGTTCTACCTGCTAGCTCTGCTAGCTCAGCTCCATATGCGCATTCCCCTGCTCCCCCTATCAGCAATCTCCCCAATCTCTCTCCTACTCTGTCGCTAGTTTTCTGCTGGTTTACTCCTCCAGTAATGTAGGGGTTGGTACTGGGTTGGCAGAGTTCAGGATAATGGAGTACAGCATTACAGCAGTATAATTAGCATTGATTGCTAGGCTACGTTTAGCATGAACATGGACCCAATTTTGGCAGACTATATATGGAAAAATTCATTCACAGGACTTGTTGTGTGTTGTGGCGAGGGTGAAAAGAGAGGGTGGCAGCTTAACGAGGTAAATAACATGGAAGTAAATTTGTTCTGCAGCCTTTCTAGTCAAGAAGTGAGGTTCACGAGATAACTGGGTGAGCAAACAGGGTTTGACTGTATGTGAGCGTTTGTGTCTGGTTGTATGTTGGTCTTTGTCATTTTCTTTCATTGTCGTACCTTGTCTAACTTTGTCGTACCCTGGAATATCCATGTTCACGTCATGTAAGTGGCTGATTAGCCTTTAGCGCTGCCTTTGTTTAGAGTTTAATAAACAGATTGCATGTCCTCGCATTTACTTCCTGACCCAAAACCTGACATTTTGGTCGGTGTGAAAAGTGTGTCCCAGCGGTTCTGGGTTAAATTTGATAAGAAATTGTTAAAAACATTTTGTCTCACAATTTAAGTATAACTAAACAGATGAGATATTAATTGAAAGCAGTTTATTGTGAAATGCTTCAATGAGATACAGTCAGAATTGTTCACAGTGGTGAACATCCTAAGAGTTAAGGGTTTCTAGAAGGTTCCTCAAAGAAAGTTATTACATGGAATATTACCAATATACTCCAAGATGCCTGCGATGTTTTGAGAAGGTCTTGGCCTAAAATATTTAACATTTCCATCTATGGTGAAGATCTAAATGGCATTATATAGCAAAACAGATCCCAATCAATCACTATTTTGACCTCTAAAGAATAGAATTGATTAGACAGAATATCTGAAGATGTGTTTAATCAGGGTGAACCCCTTTCCCAAATGCCACGATGGAGTTAGCACCACGTGAAAAGTTGGAATGATTAGGGTTCGGAATGTTGCCAGGTTGATTGTGTTCAATCACCAGAGCACCAGCAGAGGTGAAAGTGATTGCATAGGCTTAACTGCCTCTTGTTTAGATTAGTGAGATCAGCCTTCAGATTGTCTCCTTTCTTGTTGGCCCAGGTGAGGCCAATCACCAGATAGGCAGGAAAACATGCCCCAGATTGCAAACTCCAGACCAGCCGTCTGATGAGGAGGGGAACAAAAAACACAGAGTTCATCATAAGTGCCGGATTTCCACCATTGACTGGTGACAGAGGTCAGCGTCCTGATTGGCTTTGGCCTTGGGATAAATATGAGGGCTGTTATTGAAGAATCAATAAGGCTTAAAATGGCAGAGGCTCAGGGGCTGAAGGGGGGATTAAACGAGCCCGTGCTTATGAATAACTTTAGCCCCCCAAATGCCAGCCAACATCTGTTTGGCCAGGCTGGATATAACTTCTGCTCAGCATAGTCAAAAATAACCAGGCATGGCAGTGTGTAATGTCAAAGTGACCTTTAATGGCTTTATCAAATAAAGACATTTTAATGGCCAACATGATGAACCAGTAAAGCATGTACTTCTGAACTAAAACTAACGAGCTAAAGCAAGTTATGCAGCCCACTATTGAGATCTCATTGCTTTAAGTGTAAAATAAATAAGACATTAATCATCAGTGTTGTGTACACTGTTCTCGGCTTGGGCTGTCCCTGAGCCACATGGGGCCCCACCCCAGAAGTATGTTTTTTAAAAGTTATTATTTTGGGAATTATTTTATATATATACATTTTTTTCATTTACTGTCCAAACCGCTTATCCATTTCAGGCAGCGTTCACCATGGACAGGAGGCCAATCCATTGCAGGGCAACACAGAGACCGTCAACCATTCACACACACTCACACACAAGTATGGGCAATTTAGAGTAGCCAATAAATCTAAACCTCAAGCGTTTGGACAGTGGGAGGAAACTGGTGCACCCAGAGGAATAGAACCCTGGACCTTCTTGCTGTGAGGTGACAGCACCAACCACTGCATCACCATGCTGCCTATTATTATTATTATTATTATTATTGTTGTTGTTGTTGTTGTTGTTGTTGTTGTTGTTGATAATAATAATAATAATAGTAATAATAATAAATTATTGAATTAATGAAATAGTTTGTAACTAATAATATTAATTGCAAATGTAAATTATTTTAATTGACCAAGTACCATATTATATACAATCATGTGTATATATAATTATAAATGACCAGATAAATTAGTAAATTACCTGTTTTTTGCATTTTATATTTGAAAAATCTATAATACACATCCTCTTAAGTGAACAAATCTAAAAATATTTCAGAGCACATTTTTCTTTATTTGTTAATTTATTTATTGGATTTTCACAATTATTTCCCCAATTTATTCCTAAGCAATTCCACCCACTAGCAAGTACGATACCAGTCGTGCGATACCACCGACGCTGGGCGTGTCTGAGTCAGCTGAAGCATCTCTGCATGAAGCCATTTGTACTGTCCTGACCCCAGATGGCTGTGGTATCTCCAATGACTTCATTATGATTGGGCCAGCACTTAGTAGAGTTTTACACATTGGGGAAATAAAATATGTGGGGATAAATGGGCAGAGGATGTGCACTACAGATATGTATTGGCTTAAAACCTGAACCAGTACCAGCAGCTTTGACACCTGACCCATCTCGACCCTGAATGCTAAAATATGAAACCCCAGATCCTACCCAAACCAGATGGATTATCACAGACATGAGCTGTGATGAGTTTTAATGTCACTAAGCACAAGTGCAGAGGGACTAGAATAAACTGAGGTTTCACACATCTGTAACATGCGTACAGTGTTAATTATCTGTGTATTTTTGTGTCATTGCTGATTATACTTGACCTAGCATCCACACGGCATGCTCATGTCAAGTCTTATTCAGGAAAGCATATAATTGTTGATATGTAGTTTTATCAATCTATTGTATTTTACCTATTGTATTGCTGTTTTTAGCAATCTATTGTGTTTTAACTATTAAATTGTTGTCTTATGCTGTTTTAGTGTAAGCACTTTGAGATTTGCTTATGAAAAGTGCGTTATAAATAAAATGTATTATTATTATTATTATTATTTATTATTAAGTCATGCAGTCTGTACTTGTAGTGTGGGCCAAATTTGACGAGGCTACTTTCAAAAACATACACCATTATGACCCGAAACCATGTATGGGCCAACCCTGGGCCGACATTCCTTGCGGCCAGAGGGAATGGATTGTGTGGGACAGATCCGGTCCAGATGAATTTTGCTATGTGGGGAAGCTTCCATCTTCCTCTGATCAACACTGCTAACCAACTATGTTCCTTTCATTGCTGCTGCTACTTTAGGAAATGTGTAACATATTTTGGGTAAAAAAACAGTAAAGAGTCCTGCTCTGCCTCGTTCCATGACTGGTAGACATTCTCCATGATTGGTCCAGTAGCTGTTTATCCCAAATGAAACTTGCTCTGGTACAGGTTAAGTACATTGTAAGTTGCCATTTGTTAACATTTAGCTAAGCGGAAAGCTAGCTTGCTAAGTCCTAAATCCTGCTTCATAAGACAAGTGCTTGATCTTTACGTAGCTTTCCTTTCTCGCTAACAGCTGGATAAAGTGAACATCATTAGTTTTGAATGTAGAAAACTCATCTCATTTCCCCCCAAAAAACATTAAAATATTCATAAAAAACAACAATGTCTAAAAGTTAGGCAGGTGCTCTACACATTATTTTTCTTCATCTGTCTATAAAGGCGTCCGGCATGCTTTAGTGTTGTTCTTCACTTGTTATGGTGCTAAAGCCCAGCACTGAAGTGGAACAAATCTGTCCCAAAAATGCTACTCTTGCAAACTGTAGCATAGCATCCTACCCAGGCTGTAAACAAACCAATCAAGGGCTTCTGGAGCTAGGCCGAAGCATGCGCTGGGAGCTTTGTGGCTTGAGCTTTGGCCCATGTCCTCTTTGTATCCTTCTGTGAAATTGCTCTGTTCTCCTTGGTGGTCTGCGGCCTCAGTCCCAGCAGCCTAGGCTGTCTGGTAAGGCTGCGGTGGGCAACTGGCATTTGGCCTCCAAGAGAGATCAGGACGACAGAAAAGAGAAAAACAGTGACTCAAACGGAAACTCCCCATTCAGACACTGCAGATTTGATCATTCTGAAATGGTAACTTTTTGGATGAATTTCTTTGGGTCTTGAATTGGTATATATTAGCTTTACTTTTGCATTTTATTATACTTTGGTTTTTAATTTCTAATACCTGCTTAAATTGTGATCATTAACCCATTAAAATAGGCATGTACCCAAATCCAAATACATTACACTGTGAAGCACATAATAAAACGCAATATAATGCAATGGCACCACACTGACTATTGCTGGGCCAATGCAATAGATTATGCTGATATACTAGAAGATGCTTATTAGCAGAAAAACATGAGACAAATAAAAGATGACATAAATTCAAACAAGAAAACCGATCATAGGCAATGGATTCCATTCGTAGAGTTAACAATTAATATAATTTAATATTTTCATATGTAATATCAATATACAGAAGGCAACACTTCTTAAAGTTAATATGTCATTTAATTAAAAGGCTTTTATTAGTATTCTGTCAGCTCATGTTCATCCTAAGTGTCGATTTTACAAAACAAAGATTTTGGAAAATGTTTGGTCAATGAACTTGCAAGTACCAGCAGATAACAAATGGTTGATAACATTGTTTATACTGCTAGATTTATTAGTTAAAACTTTCCACATGAAAAATGTTTACTTGCAATTATTATTGTATTATAATCTTTACTGTTTCCCAAACCACAGAGTTCTATTCCACACTGACTGCTTTGTACTTTTTACATAGTCTATATAGTGTGGTAGTATGCAGTTGAAGCTGTGAAGCAATTCGAAGTTTTTAGCCAGTAGACTCCAAAGAATTGCTAATCCAGAATTCAAACTTTTGTACCCGCCATGCTTTTCTAGGCAATAGGATGAAGGAGAGGAGGATGAAGAAAAGTTAAGCAAGTAGTTGTAGGCGTCTGGTCTGGAATGTTGATGGATATTCTTGCACAACACCTGAACGGTCAATGTTTATCACCATATTGAAATGGGATTCCAGTGTGGAAGCCCCGTCAGCAGGAAACAAGGACACTTACACCAAAGATTCAGTTTGCAAAACGGGACACGGGCCATTCCCAGATTTATTGACCAGATTTAACAAAGACTTCCGGAACCTGTGCGCCCTCTGGAGTCAGAGCGCACTCTAAATCTTTGCCCTTGGTCTAATGGCAGCTGTCTGTCTTCCCCAGGTCAGCAGTCTGACCAAACGTCTAGTCCGGGGTAGCACGGACCGCCACTATCAACCTGCGCACCAAGATCCCTTATAACACATATAACTTCCACCACATGAACACATTTCTCTAGTCGTAGAAACCTGAGAACTTGCCCTAAAACCCCACAGTCCTTCACACCCATGATGCCTTGCGAATGATGGAGCGGCAGCTCCCTCCCAACATAAAGAAGCTCCGTGATGCCTGTATTGTTGAATGCATTGGGAGCATAGCTTCGGAGTGGGCTCATCGCACAATTTGAATCATTATGGAAACTTTTATTATTATTTATTTAGCCCCTTACATTTCTAGACGTATTGTTCATTAAATAAAAGGATGACTTCTTAAGTAGGTTGTAGAAAGTTTAGTTTTCCTGCACTTTACTGGAAAAGTCTTCTGTCAATAACCATCTCGTCTGTTTTCTTGCAAAACGTCTAAAAATGTCTACCAGTCTTAAACGCCCACTCTTCCCTCATATAGTCTCGCATAGAAACACAATTCTAACTCCAACTCATCACATTCAGAGCTGTTAGGCAGATATAGAATTGGCACCTGTCTTCATGTAATGACAGATTTGAAGCCAAAATGAAAAGATGCACAATGGGAGTTGTCATTCCTGTGATTCTTCTACCTATAATAAGCACACAGTGGAGCTAACAGTGCTAAGTTCTTGAATTTGCACTCACAAACATGCAAGAGATGCATGATAAATGGCCTACTCTGACATTTTCATGTTCTTCCAGCAGACAGGATGGAGGGTCAAACAGGAAAAGACTAATCTCATCCTTGGCAAAGCACAGAGTGGATTACAACAAGCTAATGCTTTGACTGTTTGCACAACCAGAGGTTTTTTTCCATGTGTGGAATTTGAAGACACGGCAGAACAAGCCAAACCCACTGTCTGGGATGTAAATGTCAGAGTCTGTCAGGGTCTGGGGTAATTCAAAATCCAACAGAAAAATACAGATCATTTGTTAAGGGACACCTAGTTTCTACCTTTCCTGATTAATCAGAAACACCATCATTTACTTTTATTTATTTGGCTGACGCTTTTGTTCTAAGTAACTTCCAGGTACAAGATCAATCAAGCATTAGTTCAGACATGACAGCACTGATGTGAGAGCTACAAAGAAGTTCAACACTTTCCTCTTCATATAATAGAATACAGTGCAAGTGCTACAACAGTGCAGATGGTAAGTGCTACAACATTACTATCTGAGAGGCTAGAGAGAGAATAACACATTATGTTAATCATTAAGTGCTTATAAGCAAATCAATACAGACTGTAAGTGCTACAGCATGAAGAACATGAACTATTACTATGTAGTAGAGCTAAACGAGTCCAGGACATTCCTCGCCGTCTTTAAGTGCTTCAAATAAGTGCAGTTCATTTGATGTAATTAGAAGATTTTGAGCTATAATTATAATTTGCTGAATTATAAAAGGAGTATAGGATGTTATACATCATCAATAATAGCAAGACGTAATTACATACACATTTAAAATTACATATTTGCAAGTAACATGAACAATGAGTAGGAAACAATTCTGTAGATTGATTGTAAGTATCTGTTCAAAGTCCAAATCAGACTTTATTGTTGTGTTTAGATGCAGAGGTAGTCATCATCTTGAGTCTTGAGGTGTTTTGTTGAAGGTAGCAAGAGTCTTCAGTTCTGATGCGTCTGGGCAATTTGTTCCACCAGTGAGGAAAAGCAAAGGAGAAGAGTATGGAGTGGTGTTTGATCCAGTCGCTGTACTCTCGCTGATCTGAGTGGTCTGGTGAGTGTGTAGGTCTGGGTGAGTGTCATCAGGGAGTAGATCCATTGATGATCTTGTAGACTAAGCATCAGGATACACCAATAATAGGTGCAGGACTACAGTTACTCACCGTAACCCCCATTACCCAATTGACCATATCCCCTAGACCCCAATAGAATAAGACCAGTATTTGGCCAATACTTGGGCCGATATTGGCACATTTTTTTAATGTTTTTTTAAAGTTACTCAAAACCTTATGCATTAATCAGATAAACAGATAAAAAGCTTGATTGTTATTGTACCGTTTAAACCAAATTAATAGATGTAAATGTAAATACCTCTTATTTCAGAATAACATGTTGTTTTTTGGAGCACTTGGCCCACTTTCACTGGCCATTTGTTTATGAGCGAGTCAGAAGTGTAAAGGTCACATCTTCATGGCCACCCACCAACACCTAACTTTCCTTTGCCATGACCTCAGAAGGAAACAGCAAGATTTATCACCCTCAGCAGAAAAAGTCAAACTTCAGGCACAAAGGAGGCGTGAACATAAGCCAGCACGAATGTAGGTCACAGGCCTGTGCTCTATAAAGGTAACTGCACAGTATCCCGTATTAAAAGTGCTGTAAAACAAGACATTCAGATTTTTCAAACATGGCTTAGCCCTTAAATGCCAATGAAAAAGCTTTGTTTATTTGCCTTAAGGTCGGCATGAAAGCAGTGCAACTTTAACTAGACCAAAAGCTGGGAACTGGTATTGGCGTTTGAAATTAATTTAGCTGATAATTTGTCAGTTTATTTTCTGTTCTCACTGAAACGATTCTACAAACTAGTCTTGTTGACTGAGGAGGACAGAAATTAGCTATAAGTGAGTTTGGAAAGCAGAACTTGGGTGCCCATGGTTCACCTGTCCTTCTTTGGACCACTTTTGGTAGGTACTAACCTACGAACTGAAGATGCTCAGATTGAAAAAACCTACATTACAAGTTCAATAAGAGTTGTTTGGGATTTAGTCCCTTCCTGAGTATACAGATCTGGATGAACATAGTTTCATGACTCATAGAGTGCACTAGGGTGTGATGAGCCATATGGGATCATAGATCAGCCATGTCTAACTGATTTGCACATGCGAGTTGTTTCAGGGCACAGATTTGTTCACACTAAAGACAGACATGATTCACTTACCCACACAAATGTAAAACCACGTTAACCAAGTCTGAACAAAAAAGCCGAACTGAGCAATGAGGTTCCATGGAAATTAGCTGCATGAAGGTTTTACCATATAAATCCATTTAAAGTCATTTTTTTGTTTGTTTTATCATTAACTGTGGTCTTTTTGCATCTGTGTATGAGATCTGGGCCTTTCTAAAGGCAAGCCCAGATAGTTTCCAGTGTAAATTGTGTGTAGAGAAAACAGCAGAGAATAAAATGTCCTAAACTGGCTCTGGGGCGCAGCACTGTACATCTGAGAAGGTGTTTCAAAAGGACCACTCTCCTTAATAAATCCATAGAGTTTTTTACAGGGCACGGAAACTTGAGTTCGGCTCCAGACGTTCCCACGGGGCGCCCTAAAACAGCATGAGGAATACATCATGGAAGGGGTGGGAGTACTAAATGCACATCGTCAAACATTAAACGCAATCAAGATGGCTGCAAGAAATGTATTTCTAGTCTGCAGTTCTGATTGGCTGGTTGTTTTTTGGTAGCCTAATTTTGCCAGTTTTCTAGCAGTTCAAAGGAAGGTTTTTCCCCCTCAAGGTTTATTTATTTATTTTATATATATTTATACTTGCACAATATATGACAGAGGAGAACGTTCAGGATCTTCAGAGGATTACAAAAATACATTTCTGTATTTCAGTTTTATCCTATAGACGCATTTTTGTATTGGACTGAGGCACAACTCACTTTATTCAGATTTGATTGGAAGCTTTAGAGTTAAATACTTCAAATGCCAATGAAAATGATCCAATCAAAAAAACACATTTTAAGCAAATATAACTATGATATATAATGATATAAAGATATATAATGATTTCCTACTGGCTAGGCCAGGGGTCGGCAACCCAAAATGTTCAAAGAGCCAAGAGCCAAAAATTAAAAGCCTTATCTAAGCCTGATATGAAGGCAACATAAACTGTCAGTATATTAGCTATATAAGCCTATTATTAAAATGATAAGTAGGGTACAAAATGAGTATTGATGATTAAATG
>JBBIGC010000002.1:3838529-3874983 GCA_037576955.1 Lepidarchus adonis
ACTTACATTACTTTTACTTTTATACTTGAAGTAGTTTTGCAACCAGTACTTTTACACTTTTACTTGAGTAAAAAGCTTGAGTGGATACTTCAACTTCTACAGAAGTATTTTTAAACCCTAGTATCTATACTTCTACTTGAGTAATGAATGCGATTACTTTTGACACCTCTGGCTATGGTAACATGTAAACGTTCCTTTCAGAATAAGTTTTCAGTGCTGTTGTGGGGTTTTCAGAGTTTTCTGCCTTGACTTTCATCCAGAATACCGGCAAAGTTGACGTCTCTGACATACTTAGATGCTACAGATTGAGATTGTATTTATTTTTGTACGGCCCGGTTCGAAATGCTCCACGGCCTGGTGGCTGGGGACCACTCCTGTACTGGACACCTGGCCATGCATTTGGTTCCTCAGTGAGATAAAACAAGAACATTTTGTCAATGACACAAATGCTACGGTTGCTGCGGTTAAGGTTAGAGCTGAGTTACGTGGACACTCATATTGAAGAACATGGAGAACCAGACAAAGACAGGAATACAACCTGGTATGTGTGTAAAAAGGGGAAAGAGTGAGAGCTCTCAGGGCTTTGTTAGGCTCACTCTCCACTGACTGAAGGAGAAATGTTCCCAGCTCTAATTAGCTGCTCAGCCTGCAACATGGCCCTGGACAGAACCCAGGGTGTAGAGTAGAACTCGATGGGTCGATTTTTTCTGTATGTCTGTTTACCATTGAACAGGCGAGAGGAATTTTCCTTTCAGTGATAATGTTCATTTCCATGTTTCCAAAAACCTCATGTCAGGTGCTGGGCGCTGATTTGATTGGGCCAGGGTCTTATATAAGCAGTTCCTTTATTGTAATATCCCGCCCTCAGAGGAACGTGCACCGTCAGCTTGGGTAAAATTCCCCGGCTGTGGTTTTGGAGGTCTTGAGAATCCGGATGTTTCTTTGAGGGATTTTTTTGCACCCATTCACTCGTCTTTCCCTCCGCTCTTTCATCTCCTCCTATTCAAACATAGGATCTATCTGGAATGCAGACACCCACCCCACCCACCCTCCACACAAGCTTCTTTCTCTATTATAGGAATAGTTCACCCAACAGTCTGTCACCCTGATTAACAATGAATCAAAGCAAGTGGAGACCCGTTAACGTGGCCTTGGTTAAGGGCAGCATTCATAAGGCTGTTATGACATCTACATACACTTTTCACAACACAGACATAGACTTACATATCTATAAAGGCTTTTTCCCGTTGTGGTAGCATTTGTTGAACTTTTGTATCTTTGTCTGCGGCTTGATCAAGTGGTTGAGGACATGTGTCAGGGAGAATTTGCCAAACTTTTAGATCTTCTGTATCATTGTTGGGACAAAAAGTGTTAAGGACATGCCCACAACTTCACCAGTGCACATTAAGTCTTGGATTAAATATTATAATTAACCGGTTAGTGCTGTTAGTGTACAAGGTAGTCAGCTGGGATCGGCTCCAGCTTCCCTGCCACCCAAATAGATAAAGCAGCTTGGATGGATGGAAATTATGAGAATGTAAGTAAATGTGTCATTAATAACTTCTTAGCAACAATAATAACTCAAATTTTAAGAATTATTGTGGGGGTTATTTGGGTGAAGCATGGATGCCAAACTAGAAGATCGTTAGGTGACCACCAGCAAACTTACAGTTTATCTAACATACAGTTGGGCTCATAAGTTTACATAACCTGACAGATTTTTTTTTTTTTTTTTACCATTTATCAGAGAATATGAATAATAACACAAAACGTTTTCTTTCACTCATGGTTAGTGGTTGGTTGAAGCCATTTATTAAATCATAACGACAATACAAACTATCCAAATGACCGTGATCAAAAGTTTACACACCCTGGTGATTTGGCCTGATAACATCCCCACAACTTGACTCAAACAGGTTTGAATGGTTATTAAAGGAACCATCTTCACTTGTGATCTGTTTGCCTGTAATTAGTGGGTCAGTGAGGTCAGTGAGTTTCTGGACTCCTAACAGACCCTCACATCTTTCATCCAAGTTATGGGGAAAGCAAAAGAATTGTCAAAGGATCTGTGGTAAAAGGTAGTTGAACTCTATAAAACAGGAAAAGGATATAAGAAAATATCAAAGGAATTGAGAATGCCAATCAGCAGTGTTCAAGCTCTAATTAAAAAGTGGAAAATTAGGGGTTCTGTTGAGACCAAACCACGGTCAGCAGTCACAACTGCCAGGAAAATTGTTTGAGATGCAAAGAAAAACCCACAAATAACTGAAATACAGGACTCTCTGAAAAGATGGGCTGCATGGTTGAGTTGCCAGAAGAAAGACATTACTACACAAATGCCACAAAGTTTATCACTTACAATATGCCAAACACCACAGAAACAAACCTCAAACCTTCTGGCACAAAGTCAATTGGAGTGAGGAGACTAAAATTGACCACAACCATAAACTCTACATTTGGAGTCAACAAGGACTATGATCAAAGGCAGAGGTGGACAGTAACAAAGTACATTTACTTGAGTACTGTACTTGAGTACAGCTTTTGAGTATCTGTACTCTACTTGAGTAATCTTTTTTGGGAAACTTTGAACTTTCACTTCAGTACATTTGAAAGAGAAAACTGTACTTAAAACAAGGGTGTTAGCCAATCATCCATCACCACTGTGACGTTTGGCAGTTGATTGACAGCCAGTACATTGCGCATGCTCGGTCAATCAAACAAGCTACTGTGAAATTCCAGCAAATAAATCAGCTAGTTAGGGCTTCCAATTTATTTCTCCTAAAGAAAGGGTTTAAAAAATGAATGAGGGAACTGGACCAAGTATAAAACCAAAATCTTACTGTTCATTAAAAATTACAACATTGACTACCCACCAAAAAGTGAAAGAGAAAGGCAAGGAACTGTAAGGTGTTGTCCTGTGTTGTGTTACATGTGCTTTTGTTTTGAAGTGTGGCCTGGTGTGTCACGTGTCAGTGTTTGTCATGTGATCTCCCCTGGTGTTTCTTGTTTCCCTCTGTGTATTTAAGTGGCTAGTGTTTAGACTGTGGTGTGGTTCGATGTTGTCACTTGTTACATGTAAGGTCTCTCTATGTGTGAGAACTTTTCTGTTTTCTGTTTTTGTCACAGTATTCCATGTAAATAGCTTTGAGGTTATTAAACCCATTTACTTCCAACTCTCAAGTCTGCGCTTACTTCAAACAACTTGTGAGATCTTACAAGGAACTATGTCTGACTATGCAATTCCATTTAGTTTAGAAGTTAAGAACAAGAATGTGCAGCTTTACCATCTGAGAAGATAAAGAGCCTCGTCCACAACTACCACAAAAGACTTCAAGCTGTCATTGATGTTAAAGGGGGCAATACACAGTATTAAGAACTGGGGTGTGTAAACATTTGATCAGGGTCATTTTGTGTTGTGATTATGATTTAAAAGAGTAAACACTTTTAAAGTTTTTAAAGTTTTAAAGTTTTCATTCATATTCTCTGAAAAATGGTTAAGAAATCATAGATTCTATCAGGGTGTGTAAACTTATGAGCTCAACTGTAAGTGAGGCGCTGACTCTGATAGCACAAATGTGAAATCTGGATCCAACCAGAGCTTAGCACATACATAGAAATGAGCCCTGAACCCATTTAAACCAAAACTCCAAATATTTCAAGCTCAAATAAAGCAAATAGTGGAATGAAATATGAGCTAATCTCTAAATGAGCTAATCTCTAAATGAGCTAATCTCTAAATGAGCTAATCTCTAAATGAGCTAATCTCTAAATGAATGCTAACATGACTTCCACACTGAAGACCCAGGCTTTAGCTGCTGGCTGTGTTTGCACTTTTTACACTATTCTTGTTAAAGCTATTGCAACAAAGGAGGATCATTTTAATAATCGGCTAAACTCAGGCTTGTAAGTATGTACCTCAGGCCTAATGAATCTTTGTATTAGAGCAAAGAAATGATAATTTGCCATTTGTTATCAGTCTGCCTCAAACGTGCTTTGATATCTTGATGAGTTCTGGTGCAAACACTTGAACTACATTGCATTCTGTGGCGGTACAGTTTTTCTTGGCAAGGTCTGCTGACAACATAAGGAATATTAATTCAACCGTAATCACGGGATGAATCTCTGTGTCGATTATGATCATTACGAGTTGGATCATCTCTTATTTTTGGGATGAGAAGAAGTAGTGGAGCCTACCTGCGGGGCATTATTCACAGTATTATTTTACAGTATTAAACTATTAACCTCTCCCATGAAATGAGCTCTCTGAGCGAGTAGTCACAGTTTAATGCTGTAACAGTTCGTTTTAATTAGAGCTAATAATTAGGGTCAGTTATTTTTACCATGTTTTAATCAGCTTTATGATTTGCATTGGTACTGTATTGAGATGTCAAAAGGAAATTTCCTCAGTGTAACATACTTATTGTTGATTCTCCTCAGAGAATACCCCAATCAGCCATAACTAATTTAGCTGAAAAAGCTCTGACTGTGGTGCACTGTGATCTGACCCCTTTCTTGGGTGCCCATGACCAAGTCACTGATGTACTAGCTGACCTTCCTTGGTACACTTTTGGTAAGTACTAACTAATTAATATTAATAAAAATAATAATTTAATATTTGATACTGTATCAGTCCCTTAAGGGAAATTCTCTGGATGTTACCCATCTGAGGTAGTAAGAGCACATACCCAGGGGGCAGTAGGGGCTGCTTAAGGGCACTTGATGTCTAATAGAGGTCTCTCACTTATATGTGCTATTGTAATTGAATAATTAGTGACTGTATTTCCCCACATTATAGCTAATTCTGGCCTAACTGGATCGGGCCGGAAATAACAAAGACATCACCATGAATGAAGAATATGAATCCCTAAAATCCCTAAACATGCCTTTTATCAATGATATATCCACTGACGTGTGCTGTAAGTCACCCGTGCCGAATGACAAGCTGAAACATGGACTCTTCTGACCACAGCACATGTTTCCACTGTCTTTCAGTCCATCTGAGCTGAGCTGAGGCCCAGAGAACTTGAGAGTTTTTCAGAATAAATCTGATGTATGACTGTTTCTTTGGGTACCAGAGTTTCAGCGTTTGCATTTCTTGATTCAGCATCTGTGTTATTGAAAATTTCTGGAGTACTCCCGATCTCGTGGTTCTATTTATCACAGTGGCATTACAGTTTCCATTCCAACCATGGAAACAGCCACTAGATAAAGGTTTAAATACACAGAAACAGGTTGAAATACACAGAAATAGGCATAAATACACAGAAAGAGGTGTAAACACAAAGAAATAGGTGTAAACACACAGAAAGAGGTTTAAAAACAAAGAAATAGGTGTAAACACATAGAAAGAGGTTTAAATACACAGAAATAGGTTTAAATACACAGAAACAGGTTGAAATACACAGAAATAGGTGTAAACACACAGAAAGAGGTGTAAACACAAAGAAATAGGTGTAAACACACAGAAAGAGGTTTAAAAACAAAGAAATAGGTGTAAACACACAGAAAGAGGTGTAAACACAAAGAAATAGGTGTAAACAGACAGAAAGAGGTTTAAAAACAAAGAAATAGGTGTAAACACACAGAAAGAGGTTTAAAAACAAAGAAATAGGTGTAAACACACAGAAAGAGGTTTAAATACACAGATATAGGTGTAAACACACAGAAAGAGGTTTAAATACATAGAAATAGGTGTAAACACACAGAAAGTGGTTTAAATACACAGAAATAAGTGTAAACACACAAAAAGAGGTTTAAATACACAGAAACAGGTTGAAATATACAGCAAGAGGTATAAACACACAGAAATAGGTGTAAACACACAGAAATAGGTGTAAACACACAGAAAAAGGTTGAAATACACAGAAATAAGTGTAAACACACAGAAAGAGGTTTAAATACACAGAAAGAGGTTTAAATACACAGAAAGAGATTTAAATACACAGAAATAGGTTTAAATACAGACTTTATTTGGCTTGCCATCATCTGTGTGCATCATTTTGCTGATGAACAACAGCAATCTTGCACGCTACAAACAACCTGCTGAGAAAAAGAAACCAAGCAGGAAAACTTATAATCCATTTTACACAACAATTATAAAAATATGTTTTATGTAACAACACACATTTAAAGCCATGTACCAGGTGCACCATCTACCTCAGTAAATACTCTTTTATAATCCAACCCTGAACTTCTAAGGACACAAAAAAACCCTAATCGCCTCTGTAGTACAATGTGATGGACCATTAGCTGACGCTAGCACTACTTTTACTGTATTGCGGAGTGTAGGAAAGCAATCAGCCACATATAAGGAAGCAATTTTAAGCCTATTCACTCCTTACTCGAGCTTGAGTAAGCGCAATCAAGGTGGACAACACAAAAGCAAGGGAAAGCTGCCAAAGTGTCAGCTGGAAATCTGAGGGGAAGCAGTGATATACTAAACAGCACTGCAGGTTCAATTACCATCCACTCAACTCAAAGGAACAGCGCTGAATCACATGATTCACATTCAGGTCTCTGAAGAAACGTGGCTGTAGTGTAACAGGTTCATCAACATACAGAGAGAATGACGATTGTTTCTCAATCTAAAGCACCAGTGTTACACCATCAAACGGAGTGAATTAAAACCCTTACCGTTCATATAAAATGTAAAGTTCTGGTCCGAAATCTGATTGGCTGAGCCAGATGTGAATACTATAACGTATGAACCTATTACTATCTCACAGCAACTGATGCAAACTGCTTAAAATCTGCTGCACTTGTGTTAAGCTTTTATTTACTGAAGGATTCACTATAAAACTGCAATTCAAACAGGAAATGAATGTTACTTTAATGTCTTACACATGTATATGTCTTTGACTTGATACAAACAGTGAAAATGAGCAGAGTAGGTTTAATTTGCTATATCTTCATTATTAATTGACAACAAATGTAAAATTTCATAACATGACCTAAATAGACAATGATGGACAGTTCAAAGTGGTTGTCCTCCAGAATTGGTCGGTAGCTGCTCGGCAATAATTCATTAACCAAACCAGTTATTCATTTCAGGTGGCAGGAAAACTACAGCCAGTCACAGCTGACTATGGGCCAGGGCAGGGTTCACCCTGGACAGGAGGCCAACCCATCATAGGGCAATACAAAGACCATTCACACACACTCTCACACCAATGGGCATTTTAGAGTAACCAGTAAACCTAAAGCCTTTGGACTGTGGAAGGAAACTGAAGAACCTGGAGGAAACCCATGGGAACACTGGGAGAGCTTGAAAACTCCACACAAAAACCTGTGGACCTTCTTGATCTGAGATGATAGCGCTAACAATTGTCCCACCATGCCAACCCGCTAGTAACATATTGTTTTTTGTGCTGCACAATTAAAAAGCTGGAATTAATTAAGATGTTGGAACATTGATGTTAGGAGATAAGCCAGGAGAGCACACTGATTGTGGATCAAAGCACTTCAGAGAACATAGCTGCTCTACAGCCAAATGCTGGGTGGCTTTATACCTCCCAGCCATTGCTTGGACCAGACATGGTGACCTTAGGCTTGTCTGAAGCTGCTCACAGAGTGTCCCATTGTATTATCAGTGCTTTTCCATGGAGAAAGTATTCAGATGCACCTTGAGATATAATCTACTTATTAGAGGATGTTTATATTGTTTCTTTGCTTTTGAATTTTCACGGCTTACATAAGCGTCTACTGTATTTTGCCCTGGGCCCATTCATCTGTCAGTCCACCAGAGGGAGACATTCACCCACCTGAGGCTCTGTATTGGATTTTTTGAGCGTTTTATTAAAGTTACTTTCACTTTCATTTTTTGCACCATTAAGAACCATTAACAGGGTTTGCGGCAGCATCGTAGAGTAGAGTTGTGATGGGAAGCAAGTCGTTGTATAATTAGCCTTAGCCTACTTACACTGGTGCTTGAAAGTTTGTGAATTCTTTAGAATTCCCTATAATTATGCGAAAATATGAGATTTTACTAAATCAGATAATTTAATGAGATGCACATTTTACTTTATATTTTTTGATTGGCAAAATTATGAACATTACACTAGAATTAGCAGTTAATTTGAAGATTAGCCAGATGTTTTCAATCAATTCAGATGACAACTGAGCATTAATGGGTGCCCTGTTTTATCCATGTCAGGATGAACTCCTCCTCCGCCATGTTTCACTTCACTACCACAACAACAGCACTGGAACCCAACGCGCACGTAATTTCCAGTTTACAAATGGAAAGAATCATCTTTCAACGAATTTCAATAGAAAGAAGGTCAACCTAAAGCAAATCAGATCGATTAAAGAAGAATAAAGAGCATCTACATCAAAGTCCTGACCTTAAACCAATAGAAATATTGTGGAAGAACTTCAAATGAGCAGTTCCTGTGAGAAAACCTACCAACACCCCAGAGTTTAATGGGCTAATAAGGAAGATGTGCAGAACGGGTACTGGAAATGTTCAGTTGCAGTTATTGCTACACAGGGGGGTCACTTACTTTTTCTCACCAACAACTATAATATTTATTCCCTCATTTGTTTAATTGGGTTCTCTTTATGCAACTTTTAGGACTTGTGTGAAAATCTAATCATATTAATGCAAAAAACGTAGAAAATTGACACATTTTCAATGGCTGTTGTATCTACTGTGGCTTATAGGTGTAAAATAATTCCTGTTAACTTTGTAAAACATTTCACTTTCTGAAGCCACTGTTAGTGAGGCTCTGCTGATTCTCCTGTAGTTTTATCGCAGCTGCTTCTCCAGTCCAGATGCTTCTGAAAGCTTATTATGGGCTGTTGCTTTAAGCTGCTGTAGAAAGAATCGACCTCAATGTAAAAATCCCATGGTTTCCCAACCCTGGTCCCGGAGCCACACATCCCCAACATCTCAGTCGGGGGTTAGTAATGAGGTGACTGCTCCAATCCGGAGTAGGACCATGGAATATTTTGGGAAAACCAATAAATATTGACAAATGTGCTGTAAATAAATGACTTCCTTCACTCTATAGCCAGCTGCCATATTTTTATCCTTTGATGTAGACAGACACCATTTCGTATTCAAACCATGTCAAGCGTTATCTCCAGGTTCCTGTGTTTGATTCCAACAGAAAAAAACATGAAAGTGTGCTCAGCTGAAGGAAGCAGAGTTCAGCCAGAGTGTAACCTGAGGAACAAGTGCTACTCTCTCCTGCTGAGACCAAAGGGAAGAGGAATGAAGCAGACAGCCTCAGCATCACTTCATTTTTACCTCCTTCAGACATGTTGACCATATATTATTGAACAGGAAGCCAATGGACGACTTGCACAATGTAGCATCTACACATCTGCTGTAAACATGAATTAACACTTCACTTACACCCGGAAACATAACACTGACATAAACATACCATAAACATTCTATAGCTAATAACAAAGTCAGAATAAATAATAGTTATTATACTCTAATAATAGAGCAGTGGTTAGGCCCATGGATCAGAAGGTGGTGCATTTCATGTGGTGATTTTGTTCTTATATTATATAATTATAAAAAATAATTGGGTCCTAATGGTGGTTTTGTAAATGAAGGGTCTGGAGCAAGATAATAAATTCATAAATTCATAAATAAAGCTGCTACACTGTCATGATTTTTCACAACAGATTAGGGGCATTACCTGTGGCATGTAACTGTCACTAGCGGCCATGTTTAATTTTGCAGTGTTGTTAGCACAATTGTATAACCAGTTTTGAAATGAATTAGCTTAAACAGAAGGTGTGTTCACATTAGCACTTAATACTAATTAATCTAAGTCGTTTTTCAGGATGAGGTATGAATGAGGTATTTCCCCAACAATAGGCCGCAGCTTATATATTGATTCTGCAAACCTGGTATTGGGTGCGGTGCTTAAATGGGACGTCCTATCTAAAAACATGAAAACACATTCACTAAAAGTATAATTCAGTACAAAAATACGACATCCACAAATGATTAGTTGAATTTAAATGTGCTGTTACTGCAGCAACAGTTAGAAAAGCAACGCAAAGCAAAGGTAGATCAGAGACGATGTTCTCACTTAATTGACGCCACATTCAGCTTCTCAGACTTTTTCAGCCCTTTGCTACATTAAATTATATCCTAGTGTATAACACAAGCTGGAAAAGCTCAATTTAACACAAATAAAAGGTATAAAAGTTTATTGTTGGCTGGGAAAAGATGAGTTTTTCTTTCGATTGAATGACTGGAGGGTGGGGAACTGCAGTAGAGCGCTGTCAATCATCCATCTACATGTAAATTCTGTATAAAATTAGCTAAACTGAAATACAGAAATGATTAGGGTTACCTTTCTTCAAATCCTTCAAAATGAGATCCATAAACGATTTGATCTGTGCAGCTTTGCTGTCGCTGATGTCGGACACGCTTTCATCATAGTTAAGGTCTCCAGGACGTTTAGATGTTTTTACTTCAGATCGGTAAATTCAGTAACGCAGCGGCTAATAACACAGCGCAGTTTATCTTAGTTTCAAAACATAAATGAGCATTTTCTTATAGAAAAGTGGAAATTGTTGAGGAAATATAGTAGTTGTAAGTATCCAAGCTCAAAATTTTACATTACACACTTAAAACCGGTGGCTTTTTGAGTGTGGTGCCAATGAACACTGCTGTCCCACAATGAATACAGGAAATGGGCGGAGTTATAAGACTGCAAAAGAAATGCAGGAAGATTTAGCAGATGCAGGAGTGGTGGTGCACCATTCCACAAGACCTTCATGGAAGAGTCAGCTTATATATCTTATAATTTTAAGATGACAGTTTGTTAGATTTAGATTAATAAATGACACTACACTTCTACAAAAGCATGTTCGCTTTCTTAAAGCGGTGTGGTAAACATTAATAAATATTTAAGTTAATGTATGCAAGGGATATTGTAAGACTGTCATTATAGAAAAATAAAACAAAGAAGAAGACATCCATCAAAACCGGAAAATACACTTTCCAAATTATTTATATTAATCTGGTTTACTGTAGTTTTGGTGCCAAGAAAATATAGTTTAGTTGCTCGCAGTGAGAAAAAGTACAGTAGTTCTTCAGAATGTTCTGGTTAGCACTGCGCTACGCCTCTTTGCTAGAACTTTCCCCCTTTTCCTGGTCATTAAACTGGGCCTGCACTCAGCGCTCCAATGTCCCGTCAACATTTATATTGAAACCTTCCTTATCAAAACCCAATATACAAACCTACTTATAACAGACAAAAGTAACATTGTTTTACCACAATTCTGTCCTTAAACATTTTAATTTGAACTTTTTGAATGTTCTCGACATCTTCATTAGCTACGTTCTGACCTCGTCATCCGCCAACTCTGGGTGGAGCTTATAGTACAATCAGTTTTATTAATAACTGTGTGAATGTTGGTTGGTTGATTTCTGAAGCATTTTGACAGGAAGCAAGGTTAGGTATTAGACAGTAAAATGTTAACACATATGGAATGTTACACTTCATTTATTGCTTTGTGTTTTGGCACCAAAAAGTTCTCCACACATACATGCGGCTGGTTTGGTTTGTGGTTGTGGACGGATCTGAGAGGACAAAGGTCAGTTCATCAAGCTTAGCTTTGGTCAAGGATCACATATCTGAGGTTAAAGTTGCTAACTATTAGGTGGCACACTTTTGAAGACATCTTAGTTACATCCATAAACTGGGAGACTCTCGAGACTGAATCCACAAAGACAAAAAATAGAGTCTTGAGATTTTGTGCGACTACTTTGGGAATGTTTCTTCTACTTGAAATTTGCTTGTGGGTCATGGAGGCCAAACGTTAGAATCCATCAGTCCTGTGCAGCATATATTAAAAAGCGAATAAGGCTGTGGAACATCAGCTTCATCATCATTAATTCATATCTCGTGTGTCCCAGCCTCAGTGCAGTCCATCTATGGGGTAACCATCTTACAGCTGGAGATGAGTCCATGAATATTCGTATAAAGTGCAAAAACATCTCCTAGTTCATGTTCCATTCATTTTCTGGATGTTTTTTTTCTCCCAACATGTCCTGATGGGAAATGATTCCATGTAAAAGTAACTCTACAGAATATTTTTCTTGGACGTTCACATCACATGAGTGAGCAGGTTTTGGCCTTGGTCTTGTGCAGACATGACATTGAGTCCAGCTCAGGTCTGCTGGGCATACGGGCTGTTCTCTTGTTGGCTCTGGAAGACTTGTGGCGTTTGACGCTCTTGTTGTTCTTGTTGACGCAGGCCAGTGTGGCTACATGGAAAATGTCCTTCACACTGTTCTCTGACTGGAGTGCAGAGCACTCGATGTAGGGAGCAGAGATTTGCTTGGCCATGTTTGAACCCTGAGAAAGAAGAACATCCAAGGCGAGTCAATAAATGCATAGCTCAATTTCTTTGCCACACTCGTGTATTTGTAAAGATATCTGATGCTGACCCTGTTAAAATGTCCATTACGCACGAGTCTTAGTTGCTCACCTGGTCATAGGACAGTGGCAACTCATTGGACAGCTGCACAAAAGTGGCCAGGTCTGTACGCAGGTCTGACTTGCAGCCCACCAGAAGCATTTTGGTGTTGGGACAGAATTCCTCAATCTCTCCTTTCCACTACAATACAAGAAAAACAGATAAAAACATATAGATTTGTTTTTCAATCATATAAATCTGATTGTTTAATAGGGACACAATTTAGTGAAGAGTCTGTCCATATTATACACACAATATTTGGATAAATTTTATACACAAACGTGCATGTTTCCTATGTAGATTTACATACATTACATACATAGATAACCAGATTTACATTGAGAAATACAGAATCAGTACAAACGGCTTCCTCACACATTTTGTCCCCTTGTAGTAACGATAGCACTCAAACATTTCACACTAGGTTTGGGCCAAAATTTCAATGTGTGCTTTTAACAAAAGGCTTACGAAGATGAACTGTCCTGTACTGTACAGTTGCATATAAAAAAATTAAATTCTCAAAACCAGAAATTGTATTTTGCAGATTTTCTATGTGAAAGTAAAGGAGCACAGCCTCTTTCACAAACCAGTTTACATAACCCAGTCCGGGGCTATTTCTCTGAAAAGCATTATTGCATTCTTGTGTTGTCATCACCTTCTATTAGGGGTGGGAATCGCAGGGTATCTCACGATAACGATACGATATGCGATATGTGGCCCACGATAACGATAATATCACGATACCACGATATCGCGATAATCGATATATTGCACGACAATGATGTAGCGATATTACACAGAAACACGGGGATGCGTTATGAATTTATTTAAGTAACAGCAACGCTATTGTCACATTTTCTATATTTGCTTTACGACCACGATCGGAAGCTCAGAGTAACGGATACTTCTGCTTCAGGATCTTCACTTCTGCTCCCTTTGTCACTTAGCAAGCTGGGCTAGCATCGCGCTAACAACATTTACATTTATTAATGTTTCTGACATTTTGTCCAAAGCATCTTCCAGGTACAGGAACAATCGAGCATAAATTCAGACATGACAACACTAATGTGAGATTTACAAGGAGTTCCACACATTCCTCTTAGTCATAGAACTGAGATAGAAGCGTGTTGCTCCATAATTTGCCCGGCATAGACAGGGTTAAAACTAACGCGTGTTCCAATTTAACCCTGTCTGTACCGGACACATTATGCAGCAATACGCTTCAGTCTCAGTTCTAAATTATTGTTGAGTCAAGAAGGCGGCAAATTTAAATATTGATATTGCTGCCGGAGTATCGATTATCGTATCGTGTGAGCAAGGACGACGATATATCGCAATAGCGATATTGTGGCCCACCCCTACCTTCTATGGTCCAATTTTCAATCCAATATTTACAAAACAATGTTCTTGATCTGCCCCAAATACTGAGGATGCACTGGTATGTAACTTGCTAGTGAGAAAGTCAAATTGGTCAGTCCAACAATGCTTAGTGTATAATTTATTACAGTGCAAATACAATGCACTTAAATGTGATGTAGACACTTACTTGTGAATACACAGACAGAATTAACACTGCCACGTTGAAAAGAAATTGCTCTAAATGGCTTGATTCTCCAGCAGTGGAACTGGGCACTGCAATGTTAGAGTAAGAAAAACTGAGCTTTGGTCCTCCAGGACTGGAATGAGGAAAGTTCCCAGAGAAAGTAACTTTTGATTCCTCTCTTTCCTGTAAACGCCCCCTGCCCTCCACCACGGTTTTATCCACTGGCATTGTATTCGGTTTTGGTGACATCACAGGTCACACGGCGCTCGGCCACACAAAGACTCCACATCCTCCAGACCAAATGTAAACACGTCCTCACTGGCCCCTCATTCATCCTCCTCACGTGAAAGCCAGGGAATCAAAGCCCAGCCCGACCTCCCACACATTCCCTCTCCTCTTGGTACGACCTTTGTCCACCCACTCTTCTCAAGTCTGGACTGTTTTTTTCACACCACTTCACTCGGTAACACAAAGCCGGGCTTGTGAGAGGGTCAACGGAAGCTACTGTCCAGCCTCAATCACACTGATGATGAGTCAAAGTGTGGATGTGATGCCACTCAATACCCACCTTCCGAAGCACGTTATCCAGGGTTTCAGGTCGACTGATGTCGAAACAAACGAGAACCGCGTCTGCATCGGGGTAGGAGAGCGGACGCACGTTGTCGTAATAGGGAGAACCTGGATATATAATAAGAAAAAGAGGTAAAGATCAGTTTGTGTGAAATCCCTCTTAGAAATAAAGGCATAAATTAAAAAAACTATGGGAGTTATCAACTTTATAGACGTCCTCTATTAAAATGACATAAACACCTCCCCCATATAGAAACTCTTTTGGTGACACATCTGAGAAACATGACACAGAAGAAAAACTCTAAGGGAATTGAACTCAGAACTTGGGAAACTGCTGTTTGGCTTTTATTGCATATCTTCACACAGAGTGGGCAAGTTCCTGCAGTGTCTCTTCACAAAGGGGGAAAAATGTGGCAGTTTCAGACATATCCGTGTCTGTTTCAGGACAGGCTGCTGATCCTGTTCTTGCCTTTTTGAAGACGATACTACTCAAACAAAGAACGGTCAGTAGTGAACATGGTATTAGAGCTGCAGAATAGTATTTATAGCCGAGATGATACTGTGTGAGAGCTACTTCACGGGTTCTGAGACGAACGAAGGGCGATACACGCTTCTTAAATAACAAATTTGCTCAGTTTACCTTTAACTTTATATTAATATTAATGATTAATGATCTATACTCATCTATAGAAAAACACTGAAAATGTTTACGATTTTACCAACATTTAATTAAACGGGTTGGAAAAACAGATAATATTAATATTCGACACTTTATTTATATTAATCTCAGCTATTGTTATTTTTTGTTTTTTGGGATAAGAAACGGCATAATATTGCACAATAGTGACCATTGAACTAGAATGAGAGTTTACCTACATTAAGCTATAATAAATATGTTTTAAATGCTTTTTTCTATTGTCATTTTCAAATCTGTGCAATGCAATATGCAAATATGATTAAAGAATAGCAATATGATAAAAGAAAAAGTTAGGGTTTAGGGTTTAGGGTTAGGGTTTAGGGTTAGGTTTATGGTTAGGGTTTAGGGTTTAGGATTTAAGGTTAGGGTTTAGGGTTAGGGTTTAGGGTTTAGGGTTTAAGGTTAGGGTTTAGGGTTAGGGTTTAGGGTTTAGGGTTTAAGGTTAGGGTTTAGGGTTTAGGGTTTGGGTTTAGGGTTTAAGGTTAGGGTTTAGGGTTAGGGTTTAGGGTTTAAGGTTAGGGTTTAGGGTTAGGGTTTAGGGTTTAAGTTTAGGGTTTAGGGTTAGGGTTTAGGGTTAGGGTCACTCATTGGTGAGTTTTTGGAACAGGTCCACAGGCACCTTGTTGGTGACCCCTGGTATATACTGACCTGCACAGGAGACTCCACTAACAACTATGCAGCTTTTTAGTTAACAGCATATTTCCAAAATAGTTCCAACACATGAGGAAATCATTTCTTCATGGAGGAGTGTCCCTGAAACTTTACATGACTCACTGCTCTGAATATTCCTGCAGGGTTTTACACTAAGAGCCATCTGACGTTCATGGTTAGACTTGTTAGACTTGTCAGATAAACTTATGGGGGATGGTATTCTCCTCATTCTCCTCCTGAAAACATGTTATTATACGAGGTAACCGTTATGACATCATTTCCTCAAAATTAAAGTCAAAACAACTCTTTAAGTACGTCTTATGCCAAAGGCATTACCGGAAAGCCATGTTGACATGTTGAAACATCTCTCGTATTTTTATCTCCCTCAAAATCAAATCCAACCCAAGCAAATCCACAGACTCCAACATAACATAACATTCCTAAAAAATGCAGATCCGTTTACATAAATATTAGGCAATATGTAGAGCTAATATAATCAAAATATCCATTTGGAAAGCTGATAGACACAGCAGTTGTGATTGTGCTGATAAAACACATATTCCCACATATCGGCTTTGGAGTTTTACTGTTTGGGAACCAGTGCCTTTATTAAGGGTTTATGAATTTATAACACATAAATAAAAAGTGTAAGTGTATGTCTGAGATTGATTAGCAAATCTAATAAAAGTTTCAACACCAGGGTTAGTTGTCCAATAATAGAGCTTGCACAATGGCTTCACTCGTTCCCGGGGAAACAATCACCAGAGTGGTATTAGGTATTATAAAAGGGCAACATGATTGTTTGATAAATATGAACGTGATTAAGCATAAAGCTATGATGTTCAATGATGAAGAAGGCACAGATCAGTAGCTAGCAAGATTTGATTATAAATAACAGATGGATCACTTGTGTTTATGTAGCTTTTATCTGATGATTTTTAATGTGGTTGTGGCCTAATTAATAACAAATCTTGGACTAATTTTAATAATTTAATTATTATTTATCAATGATGGTAATGGTGGGATTGTGCTGCACTATTCAGACTGAATTGCAACAATTGTGCGCTTCTTGATAAATAACGGATTTTGGTGATTTTGTAATTGAAAAGATGTAACACAGTCTCTCTGGGACATGGAAAAAATACACAATATTTTCAGCAAACATTGATGCATAGTTACTTCTTATGCCATAAATTGAACAAAAATAAAAAATAAAAACATTATTATGGCACTGTGCAGAAGTTTGGGCACCCTACATAATCAGTACTTAGTAACACCTCCTCTGGCAGATTTCACAGCTTCAAACACTATTAATAACAGAAAAAAGTCTTTCAGTTCTTGTACTTTGGATTTTCTCTCATTCTTCCTGCAAAAGCTTCTAGTTCTGTAAAATTATTTGGTCGTCTTGCATGGTCAGTTCTTTTAAGATCTACCCACAAATTTTCAGTGATGTTTAAATCAGGAAACTGTGATGGCCATTCCAAATCTTCAGCTTGTGTCTCTTGAGGTCATTGTCATTATCAGCATGATAGATCCACCCCTAATGTTTTGGCAAGTTGCTCTTTTCAAGAAATGCTGCTTTTTTCCAAAATGCATCAGGCTTTTGTAGATGTTCTGTTGCATACTTCTGATGTTAAGGTTTTCTTCTGCTGACTCTTCCATGAAGGTCTTGTCTGTGCAAGCATCACTGCACAGAGGATTGGTGCACCACCACTCCTGAGTCTGCAAAATCTCCCTGCATATTTTTTGCATTCAAATGGGGATTTTGATTTGTCTTTCTTTGAGTTTTCTTGTTCTTCCAGATCTCTTCTTGACCTCCACAGTTTCCCTGAACTGCCATCTCTTAATTACATTTCTCACTGTGGAAACTGCAAGCTGACAACACTTTGTTATCTTCTTGTATCTTCTCCTGCACTGTGGGCATCAATAACTTTCATTTTCAGAGTCTTACACAGCTGCTTAGAGGAACCCGTGGTTGTTGAGTGTCCACAAGTGTGTGCACAAGGTTTGAAGAGTCAGAGTATTTGTAGAGCTTTGAAATTGGCACCAGCTGACATTTACTAATGACATTTACTAATGAATGCTGTTGTCATGAATTAGATCTAATGAGCTGATTAATCTGAGAAATATTGTGTATATTTTTTCCATGTCCTAGAGAGACTTGCGTTAAAATCTTTTCAATTACAAAATCACCTACATCTGTTGTTTTATCAAGGGGTGCCCAAACTTTGGCATAAGACTGTATGTATAAACTCAACTTTAGTTGAGTCAACTTTAGACTTTAGTTCATCCATGAAGTTTGCATTTATGATGGTCAAACAGTCTGGAGACACTACAATGCAAACAAAGCTACCTCCTTCAGTCATTTACATTCGTAAACATAGCTTTGTGGATTCCAGGTATTTCCCCCAAGGGTTGGTCCTTGGCCCCTTCTTCTTTATTATCTATATTTTGCCCCTTATTCCAAACTGTCATCAAAACAGTCTTTGCTGCACTTTGGATTCTTCAATAATATCCTGTTTAGAAGTATCAAAACTACTTCTAGTGTGTGTGGATATGATTGAACTTTAATTCAATAATCTCTTGATTACTGGACAACTAATCTAATCGATAGCCTTAATCCGATGAAAGTGTCTAACTGTGGGCAATGATAACATACTGTTGGAAAGACCTAAGAGAGTAGTTTATGCTGCGGGCTCTTGTTATGTCAGAAGAACGTCACTGGAACCATTCTTCTTGTTTCCTTTAAAGGTCTACTCTAGGACTTATCTGCTCATGCATTGTACAAACCACCCGGACATTCAATAGCCACTTCCTTTGTCTTACTTTCTTACTGCGGGATTCCCTCTGCAAGTCACTGTCCCACAAAAAAATGGAGACAGCATATGCACATTAGCTTAACTGGGTTACAGCTCTATTCTGGGAGATGACTCTGGTCTAGAAAGCCAGGAGGGGCTCAAAATGAGCACAGAGCTGAGGTCACCAGTATCTCAGGTTGAAATATTCAACAGTCTCGACTTTTACAGTCTATTTAAACAAAATGCTGAGTGTCTGGTGAAGTTCACAGATTTCTTGTATAAGTACTGAGGAAGAAGCTGCGTTAAGTGTAAGTCTGAGATTGATTAGCAAATCTAATAAAAGTTTCAACACCAGGGTTAGATGTCCAATAATAGAGCTTGCACAATGGCTTCACTCGTTCCTGGGAAACAATCACCCGAGCGGTATTACTGTAAAATAATATTTATTTTGAGAGTGTTTACAAAGCTTGGGTGACCTTACAACAACACACCAAATGTGTTGGTTGATGACGGGACTCCATGAGTACGCGCTCCATCAACAAGTCCCACTGGGGAACTCAAAGAAACAGCAATCAGCAGGAGGTCACACATGGGTAGACCTTTTAGCATTAACTCCTGACCCTCTGCTCCGCTCCAGTGGACCAACAGGGCAGACGAGACTGGCAGGTTAGCAGACTGTTGCGGAGGCCACTCCAATAACTGGCCCCTGCTACAGGGGGTAATCATCTCCAGACCCAGAGTTGGCGATTTCTCAAGGTTTTTGGAGACGTGTGAATGGGTTAGTGGTGAGATCTCTTTACCTAAACGCAAAAAGAAAAACACTACAGGGGTGTGCAATACTTCCCAGCAGCCTTAGCGCCAGGTATGACTTATCTAGCTTTTGCAGAATCCAGAGACAAAGAAAATGGAGAACTACAAGTGCAGATCCAGAGTTTATGTAAAACAAAGGCTTTTAAGAACGAGAAAGAGAGGCTGGAAAACCGGAATGTTAAAAAGAATGATGAGCCCTCTTGGACGCACACACACAAGACCTCAGGGGTTAAAGAAATATGCAAAAAGAAGAGGGGCCCTTTAGTTAATCATGTCAGCAATGATGTAGGTCCAAATCCCAACTCTGAACCTCTCAACTGCTTCACCAACACATAGAAGCTAGGTGGAGCCAGGGAACATAAGCTTTCCATAACTCTGACGGGGATGATCCCATCCTGGCCAAGATTTCCAGCATTCCAGAGGAGCAGCGTCACTCGGCACAGCGTCTTATCTGAGATATCTACAGCGGTGAGGAACTGAAAGGCCACAGCCTTCTACTAAACACTGATGTCAGCTCATAACGGCAGATGTGCCGGGCGTTAACTCAGCAGAGCTGTCTCAGCATTACACACTCCACTTCCACTTTCACAGTTTAACTATATTTCTATCTGTGTACACAAGACCATTACATACACACACACACACACACACACATATATATATTTATTATTATTATTATATACAAGTATGATTAATACAGTACATACACTGATCAGCCACAACATTAAAACCCCTGAAAAGTGAAGTTAACAGTTAAGTTCACCTGTCAAGAGTATATATTAAGCAGTGAGTGAACAGTCAGGACTTGAAATTGATGTCCTGGAAGCAGGAAAACTGAGCCAGGACCTGAGTGACTTCGACAAAGGCCAATCTGTTAAGATCAGACGACATCTAATGTTATGGCTGATTGGTGATGGACACAACTACATCACTGCCTGATCTCTCTCTATCCATTTCTCTTTCTTTCTTTATCTCCCCATTTTTATCTCTCTCTCTCTCTCTCCCCCCTTTTTCTCTATCTCTCTCTCTCTCTCTCTCTCCTTCCCTCACTCTCTCTCTCCTTCCTTCTCTCTCTCACACTCTCCATTTCTCTTTCTTTACTTCTCTCTCCTTCTTCGTTTCTCTCACTCTCTCTCTCTCCTTCTCACTCTTTCTATCTCCTTCTCCCTCACTCTCTCCTTCTCTCTCTGGATGACTCTTACCAGACGTGTCCCACAGACTGAGCTCCACTCTCAGTGAGTCGATCTCGAAGCTGGCTGTGTAGTTCTCAAACACCGTGGGGACGTAGCTCTGTGGGAAACACATTGATGTAGTATAAAGTTTACTGAGACGTTAAACGCCATGTTACACACACACAAACACACGAAACTTTCTACACACACCTCCGGGAAGGAGTCCTTAGCGAAGACACTCAAGAGACACGTTTTCCCGCACTGGCTGTCGCCCACCACAACCATTTTACACTTCATATCGTGTTTGGCATCCATCTCCGGGAGCTTCACGACACTAGATCACTTCATCTTCACTTCCGGTTTTTGTTTATTTACATTACATTCCGTCCTCGGCTCCTCAGGTGATGCCTCGTCGCTTTCTACATTTTTACTAAACAACAGGGAGCTTCAAAAATTCCTTAACGTTTGAAAAGCTCGCTACCAGCCTCGACACGAACCGGCGCCAGTCAAACCTGAGAAGAAGTTCAGACCTTTCCAAGTTTTCAACGCGCCTCCGCTCCTAAAATTCGCCGAGCGCGAGAACCTCTCTCGCACTGGACTGTCAGCGGTTGCTAGGAGAGCAGAGCTCCGCATGACGATAAGCCTCGCCTTCAGCGCTGCGATTGGATAGAGGTCCAGTGTTGGGCGGGGCCATAAGTGCACAATCTTAAGCAGTCAGCCAATAGAAAAGAGTTTTGATGGCTTAGATTTTTGAAATCTTCAATAATAGTAGCTACGCTAAGAAAATAAATAAATATTAATTTTAAAAACACTACAAATAAATAATGAAATAGATAATTAACAAATATATGTGTGTGCATACACATAAATAGCTACAAACCTATCTCAAACAACAATAAAAATATTAAATTAATTCAAATTTAGTTGTAAATGATAAATGAACTTTTAAAATACATAAATACATTAAAATTCACATTTTAGATTTTGTATTACATATTAAGATATTTTAAAATGTTTTTTCCACGTATTTCAGGAGCAGTTTACTGTACTTGGCTGTTATCCTGTGAGGAACACATACATGAACCTAAAAAATAGGGAAAGAATGCACAAAAATGTAACAAGAAATATTCCAGAAATGACAAAAAAAAAGACAAAAGTACGATATTTGTCTCCAAAATGTAGTGAAGGAAAAGACATACATTTCCAGAAAAAAGTACAGATCCTTAAAAACTGCACTTAAGTATGATACTCAAGTAAACTTACCTTATTACGATCCACCCCTGCACATTTTATAAAAATCCATGTAAATTATCAGTGGACAAGGCCTAAGCTAACTGAGGGGGTGGTGGAAGAGAGATTATTGGCTCCTAGTGTTGTGCCCCACCTACTGGTGCACGATGATGTCACTAAAAATCAGAAGCGAAGGAAAGATACTTCAGTCAAAGGCAAGAAGCTTGTCCTTAAAGTGACACTCTTTGATGAATTGTGTTTAATCACCCACCTGGAAACCAAAAGGTCAATCGGATGTCGCTGTTGAGCTTAATCCTAATTGTAATGTCCTAATAATGATGTCCATTTCAGGAGATACATTACAATGATCTTGTAGATGAAGATCCCAGTTCCATCGGCTTTTTACCGTGTTGTGTTTTAGCCGTATCATTATGACCACTGACCGGTACAGTGAACAACATTGACTATCGAGTTATTCCATTGCACCTGTCAGGGGGGTGGGATATATTAGGCAGAAAGTGAACAGACAGCTCATAAAGTTGATGTCCTGGAAGCAGGAGTGTATGGTTCAGAGCCTTAGATTATTGTGAGTCGTAACGTATGGTTGATCGATGTTTCTACCATGCGTGGAGGCTGAATGGTTTCTTTGAGCGATGCTGTAAAACAGCCGTTTCCAAACTTCCCAAAGGCTGAGGCCCAATCTGAAATCTGAAACCGCCAACTTTGGTCACAACTATTCTGTCAATCACAGTTCTTCATTAATAGCGATACATTTAGAATCAAAATGGGTCAAATAATGAGTAATACATAGTTAAAAACTCATGGCATTTCATTAGTTCTGTATATTTTATTAATTTTAACCATTTATTAATAAATATAAGGTCACCTACAGCATCTTCACCACCAACCAGGAGACCCCAGCCCACTTCACTCCCCTTCAGAATCGCCGAACTATTATTTCTAGTCACTTTACATTACGTGGGTAATTTATGGAATCATCTCTGGCATTGCAAAATTTGAAAGCATATACAGTATTGTGCAAAAGTCCCATTCACTTATAGAATTTCCAGTCAAAATTAACATTAAGTACAAGTTCTTATTTTGTCAGTATCAGAAGCAAAGCTAAGGGGCAGGTCATTCGGTACCTTGCCTCCCAAACTCTGGAACTCTCTTCCGCTATCTCTCCGTGACTGCTCCTGTCTGTCTTCCTTTAAATGTGGACTAAAGACCTTTCTGTTTAATGGATGTCATTTTCCTTTATTTATGTATTAATTATTTTTATTATATATTATTTTTTCTCTATGTGTGTGTTTTGTTTGTAAAGCGACCTTGTTATTGTGAAAGGCGCTATATAAATATAACTTGTTGTTGTTGTTGTTGTTGTTGTTGTTGTGAAAGGCGCTATGTAAATATAACTTAATTTAACCTTCTTTAATAATAAAATAATAATAATAACAATAATAATAACAATAACAACAATAATAACAATAATAATAATAATAATAATAATAATAATAATGATGATGATGATGATGATGATGATGATGATGATGATGATGATGATGATATTATTATTATTATTATTATTATTATTATTATTATTATTATTTTATTATTATTAAAGAAGGTTAAATTAATTAAAAAAACATGTACAATTAAGTTTATTGTGTCCACTTTTCTTATTAGAACTTCAGGTTTATTTTGCATAGCTCCTGTAATTACCACATCTGTATACATCTGTACATTGTACTTTTCCCACAGGTCATTAAACATTGATTCAAAATCACTCGCATTACCAACTCGTCAAATTCTATTGCAAAACCATATTTCCATCACAATTCTGACGTCCACTTCCATGGGTCTCGTGCAAATTCTTCTTTTTTGTTTTCTTTGGTCAGTGATGGCTTTCTGACCCAAAGTGTGGAGTCATCTTCTCACTGTTGAAAGATGGACTGAGGCGCCTTTGGAATGTTTCAGCATCTGAAGGCATCTCTCAAAGATGAATCTGTTGTTCTGCTGATGGTGTCTTACTCAGACAGGAGCTTCATTTTCTTTTTAAATAATTTCTTAAACTCTGGTCTTGGGAGCTTTAGTACCACCACAAAATGGGTTGAGTAGCTTTACACAATTGTCAGTAGTTTTATGAACAATGCTTTTCAATATAAAGCATGGGAGCTCAGATATGTACTGTAATATCATTCAAATATTTTGGGGAGTTTCTGCCCAATGTATGTACAGTAGATGTTTCAATTCTACCTACTTGCTAGAACTCCTCCTATCACCTCATACCTCCAACTCAGGCTTGCTCAGATTCATGAGATCTTTTCAAACTGCTGCTAATGCAACATAATTGGACAGTGTACTGCACTTGAAAGACTCCCATAGGTGTTACGCCAGCTTGCAGACGCCCAAGGCTAAAATCACTGAGGGGGGAGCCATCCTGCCCACCCAAAGACAGGGAAGCCAATTGCACGGAAGGCTGCACCACCAGGGATTGAACTTCCAGTGATAGGGCCAACACTTAGACAGTTGTGCCTGTCGGGATGCTGTATATTCAGATTAGACATGTTTGGATACTGTTGGCCTTATCCAATTTCTTGTACTTGAGCAAGCTCCAACCCTGAGGGCAACATGAAGTCGGTGACACCTCTGGGATCACCTTTTCTTAGGAGGACACAGCTGCAACTCATTGGTTTCGAGACTGGGAGGATCTCTCCCTATAAAGCAAACAGGCAAAGTCAGCTCTGTAGGAAATCTGAGAGGGTTTCGCAATGGGCATGACTATCCCACAACAGGAATCCACTTCCATGAGGGTTTTCCACACTTCCAAACGTGTGCCACTTTACAAGACCAATCATTTTGACAGCCTCCTTATGATTAAAGCCTGACCTTCGTTTGACTTTTCCCACATGATGGTGGAACTCCTGGACTATTCCCTACGTTTAAAAATCATGATCTGTTTGAGACCCCAAGCGCTGTAACACCAAACAAAATGAAGTGTGTTTGCCTCAGTCAGCAGCAATTCGACGGCACAGCCCCAAGGAGGAATGCTGGGATGCTGGAGGGCTGCCAGAGCCAGCAGCCTGTCTTTGTTCGTGCTACGGCACTCGACACACTCACGAGAACAAGCTCCTCTCTGCATCATTTAAGAAGATCCACATCGGCAGGGATGTGTGAAAACGGGCTGTGCGGTGGATCCGTCAAAGCCACGTACTGAATAGCGACTCACAAAGCGCGAGGCAACGCGCCAGACGCCGGAAAACATTCTGCACTAATCAGGTTTTCGCATTTTCCTGCCATGTTTGTGAAATGTATTCAAAAGACGTTGGCAAATGTTTACATTCTGCATCCATCTTTCTGTTCATTTCCCATAAATACCCAGAGAGCCCAGTCGCCTGTCACTGCCCGTGTCACCTTTGATGCGTCTCTGGAGACTCCAGGTCACAGCTGGTGTAAGTTTTGTGCTGACGAAACAGAAAGACCCCGTGCTCCCTATGCTAAACAGCGAGAGACCGAGGCAGGCAGGCAGTGGGGGAGGTCATTCTCCACATGTGGAAACATATGGCTTTGATAAGACAATCACTGGCACCGCTATTTATTGAAGAAAGAGAGAAGGGGGGAAAATCCTGTCCACCGCCGCCACCAGAATTTACAATAATAAACCTTTGCGAAGCCGAAGAATGCAAAGATAAATAGAAGCCGGGCTTCATTTGTTACGAGGCAGCACCTTACCTGAAAAAATGCCGCACTTCGCTGGGTGGAGGCGGTTTTCTCACCAGGCCTTCCCACAATTTCACAATCAAGGCCCACTTTAGCCAAGATACGCAAGCCGAGGTGTAACAAGAATCAGACTAACAGTGAGCATATGCAGGAGTTTAAGTTATCGCAACAAAACCTTGTAGATTGTAGACAATGCTTCAGAGAAGTGGTCTTCTTACACCCCTCAATTATGAGCAATCAAGCCCACAATTCTTGGCAAAACATTGTTGATTTCCCTCCCGTTGATGAGCTGAGTCTGATCTCATGGCCTCCACTCATGTCATCAATCTCCTAGAGACTCTCCGTGGACAAATTGGTCAACCAAACCAAATAGTCCATGCTTATGATTGGTTGGGACCAATAGTGCTGCCTCAGCAGCAGGCCCCGCCCCTTCCCTAGAAATCAAAGGAAATGTTAACTAACGATAACTTGTTAATCTTGACAATTCTTAAAAATGACCATTTGGACCATGACCAGTCTATGAAGACCATTGGTTCTACACTGATTTTTTGGACTTACTAATTTGCTTTATTAGGTCAGTAAAGCAATTTATGCACATTATCAGAATCAGAATCAGAATAAGAAAAACTTTATTGTCCTTAAAGAAAATTGCTTATGTAACGACTGCGACATAGAGACAATTACATGAAATAACATGCATCCTATACTAATGAAAATACAAAGGTAATAAATAAAAAAAGGTAAAAAAAATACCAAGGTAAAAATCTGTGATTTTTAATAAAAAAGCAGTAAAAATAATATGATATATTATGGTAATTTATTAGGTACGCCATCCCTGTATCTACTCTTTAGTTCATCTGTTTCCCTCTATCATTTGATTGCCCTCAAATACCCCAATCGTCAGGACATTAGGGTATTATTTGAGTGGTGGATTATTCTCAGCACAGCAATGACACTAACATAGTCGTGGCTTTCTTGGGGTTTTACACTGCATAACAACTATAGATTATAATGAACCACCAACAAAGTTTTAAAATGGGAGATTGGATCACAAGTGTACATGCAAGGCACATCGCCATTTACACCTGTGTCTATCATGCATCACCACTTGTGTTACAGTTGCCCTACTGCCTACACCACTTCCCCTAGATAGCTAACAGCACAAACCCTTTCATATAGTCATGCAACATTTCCAACTCATCATAAAATAGGTACATTCTCCAACCCTTGTTGTCTGTATGGTTATGGTATATGTGTTGCCTCTTTAACCATAGTTCCCTTTTCAGCAAGACTAGTGTCCCTCATTTACAAAAACCTCTATTTATCTCCCAGTCAACATTAACTGATCATGTCTTAATCATGTCTCACAAAAAGTGATGGTTTATTAATAATAATCCCCCTTGCTCCTCACACTTCAGGTTTTATTATTTTCAAGGGAGATCTAGCATACTTAAAGGAGGGTAAGACATGATACAACATTATTATGTCCAATTCTTCAACTTGAAAGCAGGCAGCATGTTATGCATAGGAGTCTCTGCAGCCATCTTGGCAACTCTGACGTCCTTTCCCAAGAGAAGTATGAGGTCTTGTCCTTTCTTGGATCACTTTTGGAATGTACTAACTACTGTCCACTTCGAAAACTCCACAAAACCTGCTGGTTGATAGATGCTCTAGCCATCACAACAAGGCACTCAGATACTTCCAGCACATCAACTTCAAGAACTGACGGTTCCCTTGCTGCTCAATATATCCCATCCCCCTATGTTATCAACTTCTCCTGTTGGTGGTGTGATGGCTTATTGGATTATGCACCATAATTAAAGTGTACTAAGTGAACATAATATGAATATAATAGATCAGTGGTGCTCAATACATCGATCGTGAGCTACCGGTCGATCGTGAAGGCATCGCTAGTCGATCGCGAGGCCCTGCCTTTCAACATAAACTAGCGCACAGACGTGAGACCACACAGTAAACACAAGTGAACAACGAGCCCCAGAAAACACTGCAGTACAGATGGAGCCAATCATCCATCACCACTGTGGCGTTTGGAGTTGATTGACATACAGAACAGCCAATCCAGCATCATCGTTTGTAACAAGCGTCACCGGGCATGCTCGGTCAACTGCGCGCGCTAGCGCAAAACTCCAGCAGAGTCACCTAGTTAGCGGCTAACGGTTTATTTACTTCTAAAGCAGGGGTCGGCAACCTGCGGCTCCAGAGCCGCATGCGGCTCTTCAGCCACCTTGCTGTGGCTCTTTTTGGCATTGACAAAATGTTTTTATTTATTAATTAAACTTTTAGTTATATATTTTATTTTTGTTTATTTTGTTAGTTAGCTTGGAGTTTGAGGTGATACTTTAACATTGTGTAATTATGTAACTTTATTAGCAGTGTAAATAAAGTGAAATGCGAAATGTGCCCTGGTCGCTATGGTAATGGGTAAACGTCATAGCCTGCGACACACAGTGCAGCATGGTGGCAGGCAGGTGGCAGTTGTAAACAAACGATGTGGCTAATGGGCCATGGATTCCAAAGGCAAAAAGAGAAAGTTGGAAAAATGGACAGAAAAATGGACAGAAACGTTTGATTTGCAATGAGAATTTGTCAAATAACAAGAAGAGCAATTTGGAGCGGCATTTCCAGCTAAAACATGCTACATTTGCAGCCGAGCATAAAAAGTGCAACTGCAGTGCTTGTGGCGAAATTAAAGGACCGCAAAAACAGTTTGAAGAAGTGGATTGCATCTCCAAACTCTACCACTGCTGCAAGCGTGGGAGATAATAAGGCGTGGGAGATAATAAGGCGAGGGAACCATTCACCGATGGCGACTACATGAAGGATTCATTCATTCAAATATCAGAGTGCCTATTTTCGCACTTCAAAAATCATCAATTCAGCTCCAGCTTACTCAATTGCCTGTGATAAGTCGTGTGACGTGACCGATATCGAACAGACAGCTCTGATATGCAGGTATGTGAACTCTGACGGACCACAAGAAGAAATGATCGAATTAATATCACTGAAAGGCCAAACAAGGGGAGAGGACATCTGTGAGGCTGTGCTGCAGTGTTTAAATGACAATGGAATAAACACTAACCACCTGATTTCAGTGGCTACAGACTCATTTTCATTTTATATACCCTACTTACCTTTTCAAAAGGCTGCTGTTTTATTTTTATAATTACAGGCTGCGTTTTAACTGCAGGCTTTGTGTTATTGCACTCTGTTGCCCAGATAAGGGGGAAAGAGAAAAGTTGTATTGTTACTGAGGTTCGAAGAAGACTGCATTTCATTTCTAGGGTCTGAAATTACAGGAAGCCTATTATGCACATCCCACTGTGTTTGTTTCTCGAATCCTCAAAATAAAATTAAAAATCTTATTTCCATTTCTTCTATTTCTATAATTTAATGCAACAAAACATAAACCCATTAATACTGTAATGTTATTGTATTGTATATAGCTAATATACTGACAGTCTATGTTGCCTTCATATCAGACTGAGATAAGGCTTTTAATTTTTTGCGGCTCCCGATAGGTATGGTTTCTGGTTTTTTTGGGCCAATATGGCTCTTTGAACATTTTGGGTTGCTGACCCCTGCCCTAAGCACACTGCTAAAATAACAAAGGAGTGGCTTCACAACAACTCAGTGACTGATCTTGAATGTTCCAGCCAGAGCCCTGACTTAAACCCAATTGAGCATCTCTGGAGAGACCTAAAACTTTTTAATAAATCTGCAGAAATGTCAACAATTCTGTTTTTTTTCTGTCAATATGGGGTGCTATGTGTACATTAATGGGGAGAAAAGGAACAAGTTTCGACATTGATATGTGATCATTTCTGAATAAATAACTGAATATTAAATGGGTGTCCTCATTTTTTCACATGACTGTACCCCTGATTTCAGAAGAAAAACTGAATTTACAGGCATCTATAAATGTTTCTGCATTTCATTCATTTTCTGTTTCTTCAGAGCATACTCAATGAGGCTCAAGTGAAAGTGACTATTGTCAATGTGAACACACCATCACACACAGTGCACCACAATAAAATGTGTCCTCTGCATTTAACCCATCACACATGCATAGGTGAGGCAGTGGTCAGCCACCAACGGCGCCTGGGGAGCAATGAAGGTTCTGGAAACCTGCAACCTTCTGATCTCAAGGGCACAGTCCTAACGACGAGGCCACTATTGCCGCTAATGAGGCTATATTAAATACATTTATATCATCTAATCATTTTACTTCATATCTGAAAGCAGATATGTTAACTGTAACTATTTTATTTACCTGTGTTCTGTACAATAACCATATACATTACATTTTTTAAATATTTAATTATTATTTAAACTCATGTATTGCAAGACAAATAAGCAGAGCTGTCTCACTCGCGTTCCTTCAGCAGGACTTTTTGGGATTCGTCCAGACGTAGTTGGAGGGCGTTGAGCTTGGTGGAGTCCTCTTCCAGTGTAGCCAAGTCGTCCCATAGTAGCCTGCTCCGGTCCTGCCGGCTAAGAGCGGCGCGCAGACTGCTGGCACTGCGTGCATCCCATGAGTCTGGAGTCTCCACCTTGGTCCTCATTAGCGCTTCCAATAGCTGCAGCTCCTACGAGGAAGCCGGGACAAACAGCAATGATAGGTAGGAAGAACAGATATTAAAAAGGAGTTATGCATTTAATTACAGTGGGAAATAAATATCTAGAGGGAGGAATTACTCAACAGTCTTTAGAAAAACAGATGGACATGGTAGGCATGTCACACAAACCTCCTGAAGACCAGAAGACCATCATATTGGCACTGGATAGTGTTAAGATCGCGTTTACTCCGCTCTGAGAGAAAAGGACCTCCTCAACATCCACATTCACCTTTTATACCTCATCCTCCTTTCCTGAGTGTGCTGAGTAAACGAAGATTTTCATGTTAGCGCTCGATTCCTTGTTCTGACTCGCACGAGGCCTTTTCACTTAGACAAGAGCGTAAATGCATGTGAACAATGCAACACATTCTTTATGCACTGCGGGAGCTGCGATATATCAGCACATAAACACAGCAGAGTTGATTTACTGATTCACAAATCATGTAAATTTAATTTAATTTATTTTTTTCTATATAGGTTTTACTTTTTTATTTGTAATGTATTACCACAAAATTTATTATGAGAGAATGATATGTATAAAATAATAACCAAATAATTAATAAATTTGTATAAAAAATTAGGGATTATAAACAGTAAAATTAAATATTACATATGGATTGTTACAGAGCAAACATTATTATTACTACTGTTCTAAATATACAGTTACATCTAAAAAAAAACTAATTTTAGACATGGGCTACAAATGTTGCATTCTCGTGTCAAGCCACTCCTGAACCAAAGACAAATGTCAGAAACATCTTATCTGGGCTTTCTGAAGTCCACAGTGAACACAGTATCTACCAGGAAATCTGAGAGAACTTCATGCTTCCTTCTGCTGACAAGCTTTATGGTGATGCTGATTTCATTTTTCAACAGGACTTGGCACCTGTCCACACTGCCAAAGGAACCAAAAGCTGGTTCAACCACCAGGGTGTTACATTGCTTGATTGGCAGCAAACTCAGCTGACCTGAACCCCATTGAGAATCTATGGAGTATTGTCAAGAGGAAGATGTGACACCAGACCCAACAATGCAGACGACCTGAAGTCTGAGATCAAAGCAACCTGGGCTTCCATCAGATCTGAGTAGAGCCACAGGCTGATCTCCTCCATGCCACGTCACATTGATGCAGTAATTCATGCAAAAGGAGGAACAACCAAGTATTGAGTGAATAGGAATGAACATACTTTTCAAAAGCCTGACATTTCTGTTTAAAATATCATTTTTATTAATCTTGTGATGTTTGCATTTAATAACTCTAGCCATATCCAGGCCTGATTACTGCCACACTTGTTCTCAATCAAAAAAGACCTGCCTGACAAAGTGAAGTAGACCAAAAGATCCTCAAAAGCTAGACATCATGCAGAGATCCAAAGAAATTCATAAACAAAATAGAAAGAAAGTAATTGAGATCTATCAGTCTGGAAAAAGTTATAAAACCATTTCTAAAGCTTTGGGATCCAGCGAACCACAGTGAGAACAATTACCCACAAATGGCAAAAACATGGAACAGTGGTGACCCGTCCCAGGAGTGGCTGGTCGACCAAAATGACCCCAAAAACGCACCAATGACTCATCCAAGAGATCACAAAAGCCAGAAGGTGTGAAAAACTTGTTGCATCTTTTCCAAAAAGACTCATGGCTGTATTAGATCAAAAGGAGCTAAATACACATTGTATGGTTTTTAAAGAATTTATTTGTATAATGGTGCAGATAATTAGTATTTGGTCTATAACAAAAGTTCACCTCAATAACTTGTAATGTAGAGGTTAAACGTTGCTGATATTTTGGTCCATTCTTGCCTGCAGATCTTAGGTGCTATGATGTTTTGGGGCTGTCGCTAGGCAACACAGACTTTCAACTCCCTCCACATATTCTCTATTGGATTGAGGTCTCTAGACAGGCTAGAACACTCCAGCACCTTGAAATGCTTTTTATGTAGCCACGCCTTCGTTGCTTGGGCGGTGTGTTTGGGATCATTGTCATTCTGGAAGATCCAGCCACGTTTCATCTTCAATGCTCTCACTGATGGAAGGAGGTTTTTGCCCAAAATCTCCCAATGGCCCCATCCATCCTTTCCTTAATATGGATCAGTCACCCTGTCCCCAAAAGCAGCGCCGAAGCATAATGTTTCCATCCCATTGCTTCACAGTGTGTATATGACTCAGCATATTTCCCCCTTCAAACACAGTGAGTGGCGTTTATACCAAAGAGTTCCATTTTGGTCTCATCTGACCACATGACATCTAGATGGTCTCTGGTAAACTTGAGACTGGCCAGGACATGTGCTGGCTTAAGCAGGGGTACCTTTCAAGTGCTGCAGGATTTTAATCCATGACGACATACAAATAGTAACCTTTGTTACTGTGGTCCCAGCTGTCTTCAGGTCATGTAGTTCTGGGCTGTTTCCTCACCGTTCTCAATATCTTTGTATCCCACAAGGTGAGATTGTGCATGAAGCCCCAGGTTGAGGGAGATTGTCAGTGAGCTTATATTTATTCCATTTTCTAATAATTGCTCCAAACATTTGATTTCTTCTCACCAAGCTGCTGCCTATTTTAGATCGGATAGTCCCAGTCTTGTGCAGGTGTACAATCTTGTCCCCGGTGTCGTTAGAGGCCATGGTGGAGGTTGGAGTCTGACTGTTTGTAGGTGTGGACAGGTGTCTTTTATACAGATAACAAGTTTAAACAGGTGCCATTAATACAGGTAACAGGTGGAGGATAGAAAAGCTTCTTAAAGAAGAAGTGACAGGTCTGTGAGGGACAGAATTCTTACTTGTTTGTAGGAGCTAAATACTTTTTTTGCACAATTATAAAAAGAAATTCTTTAGAAATCATGCAATGTGATTTCCTGGATTTTACATTCTGTCTCTCACAGTTGAAGTGAACCTATGATAAACATTACAGACTGTCATCTTTTTAAGTGAGACAACTTGCAGAATCCGTGGCTGCCAAATACTTTTTGCCCCACTGTGCGCATATTATATATATATATATATATATATACAAGTATTTGTTATCAGAAAGGGTATTTCTAAGTGGCCATTGATACAAAATTTGCACCAGATGTTGCTGTCAAGCCAAATATTGAATTCATACAAAGAAATCAGAACATTTAATTATACAAGTTGAGTCATAAAAAATAAAGTGAAATGAAACAGGGAATAAGTATTGAACACACTTTATTTAATACTTTGTATTGTTGGTGATAGCAGCTTCTAGACGCCTCTTCTATGGAGAGATCAGTCGTCTGCATTGCTCAGGAGTGATTCTGGCCCATTCTTCCAAACACAAACGCTCTTTAAATCTTAAAGGTTCCTTGGGCTTTTTTTTCTATAGGATTTAGGTCAGGTGATTGACTGGGCCATTCAAGCCACTAAATTTCCTTTCTTTGAGACCAATTAATTGTTTCCTTGGCCTTGTCCTTGGGATCATTGTCTTGCTGAAATGTCCCCTTTTCATTTTCAGTTTTCTGGCAGATTTTTATCCAGAATGTCCCAGTACATTTCTCAATTCATCCTGCCGTTAATAATATGAAGTCTGCCAGTACCCCTTGCTGAAAAGCAGCCCCAAACCATGATGCTTCCACTCCCAAACTTAACTGTTGGTATGGTGTTCTTGGGGTGGTGGGCAGTGCCATTTCTTCTCTAAACATGGTGTGTAGAATGACAGCCAAAAAGTTCAATTTTGCTTCCATCTGACCATACTATAGTCTCCCAGTAATCCACAGGCTTCTCCAAATGCTGTTTTGCTAACTTTAATGGAGCCTCAACATGCTTTTTGTTCAGCAATGGAGTCTTGCATGGTGAGCGGGCATGGTGAGCTGGATAATGGCCCCCACAGTGCTCACAGGAACATTCAGCTTTCTGGAAATGTGCATATAGCCATTCCCATTAGAATGCTTTTTCAATGATAATATTACAAAAATCTTGGGACAGTTCTTCGCTTTTACCCATTATTTCTTTCCTGCGTGCCTCCTAGGTAATGAAAAGCCTTTATAGGTCATTAATTAGGACTAAAGCAGCTGATTTTAATTAGTACTGATAAGGGTCAGGGTTTCTCTCTCAATACTGACAGATTTCGGGGATCTCCTGGCTTTCTATGCCATTTTGCACCTTGTTATCTTCATATGTTCAATACTTTTTCCCTGTGTCTTTTTACTTTATTACACATAACTCAATTTATGGACATAAATGTTTAGGAGTCTTTGCATATTGATATTGAAATGTGGTGCAAATTTTGTGTCAATAGCCAGTTAGAAATACCCTTACTGATAAAAATGCTGAATTGTCAAATACTTATTCTCCCCGCTGTATATATTGTTGAATATATTTTATAATATAAGCATGTGTGTGCTTTATTATTCAAAATAATCATTATAAACATAGAGCTTATTGAGCAAACACATGTATTGATCATTAATAATAATAACAATACCATAAAGATTATACTGTACTGTAGTATCGGTTTCTTATCTGTTTCTCACAGATGGTGAATGTAGAGTAGAATGAGAAACTATGAAGGAGAAACAGGTTTCTTGAGCATGTGGCTTGCGCTTATAGAGTTGTGAATAGCAGGAGCTGCTCCATTTAGATAAGAAACGGGGTGATGGTCTTGTAGAAGGGGACGTTTTTGTGGTGGGAAGTAAAGAAGGGGGGCTACTTGCTCAGGCAGTCTGAAATTTTCAGGGACTCCAGGGTTAGTAGCACATCTGTGAGTGTGATGCATAAAATGAGCCACTAGAGGGCAACAGAGGAGCTTTTATTAGCAGCCATGATGAGTTGTACATGTGGAAGTATTCAGCATATTTGTGTGTGGAGATAGACAGAGCGATTGTGAGCAGAGCTGCACTGGCAGTCCTTTCTCATTCAACCGTGTCTGTCATGTCCTCAGAATTGTGTTTTTCTATTTTCTCCAGTTTATTTTCACAAATGGCAGTTGTGAAAATGACCAAAAGGTACCACCAGCTCCTCGTGTGCAAATGCACACACTCATTAGATTCGGATGCTTTAAAGTCAAATTTGATTCCTAATATGATTCCTAATATGATTCCTATTCTGTTTAGGTCCAGCTGAGATGGAGGGGGTGTTTCTGCTGGTAAAGTTTCAGTTTGTACCCATCTTCAAAAAAGAAAAGGAAAAAAAAAAGAGAAAGCTGATGCCTTTTACATAAGAGCAGACTGTGACACGCCATGTGTGAGCCATGGTTTTCCTGAAAGAGTAATTAGAAAAACATTAAGCGAGGCATGTTGCTTAGGCAAGATAAATCTGAGGCTTGTAATGAAAGGGATTTGTCTTCATGCTGAAGTCCCCTGGTTGTTCCCCTAATGCTCCCCTAAGGGGGAGACATGACTGCAATAATAGAACAAAAGAAAGAAAAGCAGCCCCAGTCCCCAAAACGCAGAAGCCCAGGTAATGGAAAACCAATGAAGCATTGAGCACAGCAACAAAATCACATCTGCTGATGACCCATTTATAGCTCTACCCTCCCGCCTCTTTGTCTAGAATGTCTTCATCTTTTATCAGCGTAGCTCGAGTGCTCTAATAAGATTACGGAATCTCAAACCCAATGTTTCGTTCTTATTTATTTGTATGGCCAAGGTTTTCTCATTATTTGTTTCTCATTCAGGGAACAGACACCCTTAAAAGAAAGAGCCCTAGTGTTATGTAGGGTGTAGTGTTACAGGGCTGCAGGGCTGGTAAGGATGTGCAATGAATGCCCTTCCACCAACGCCAGGACCAGATCCCCAACTGGGACATCCCCAGACCCACCAGTGAGAGGAGAGCTAGTCCAGCCCAGCAGGTTGACCCCCACTCCCCGGCCATAGGCTTATTCATGCTCAAGCCAATTAACACTAGAACGTCGGCAGATTCGCTATAACTAGAACAGCGGTGTGCATCAATTGATGCAGGGCTTGGTTTCACAAAAAACGCCTCCTTATATAACCACTGCTGCAATTTCCTTTGATATATTTTACCATTTAACATCTGTTTACACAACTTGTGATGAAATGCATGAGCTATTTTTTCATGAGCACGCGTGAGCTATTTTTCAGCAGCACGGGCGAGCTTTTTTTACTAGTACGTGCAAGCTTACAGAGCAGTGTCCAGTCTTACAGAGTGCAGACAGAGCAGTGTCCAGTCTTACAGAGTGCAGACAGAGCAGTGTCCA
>JBBIGC010000002.1:3875083-3885471 GCA_037576955.1 Lepidarchus adonis
AATGTTTATCAGTACATTGCAGAAAATAATGAACTTTATCACAATATGCTAATTTTTTGAGAAGGACCTGTATAGATTAATCAATATCGGATATTAAACAGTATTTTCTTCAAGGGTACTATATGATACATGCATATTTATGCCACTATGTTTGTTTATTCGCTGTAATTTGGAGACACTTTAACCACTGAATGGAATTGTTTAATCTCTTGGCACCAAGAGACTCTGGGGAGTATTGATCCAGTGCTTCTTCATTGGAGAGTTCCAGTTTTTAAGTGTACACTTTTTTGCTGTGCAAATCATTATTCTAATATTAACTTAGCTTACATCCCACAGCATGCAAACCTTTAGGATCAAAGATAAATATGAGGTTTCAAAATTTCAGAAATTGGTGCAATACCATTTTTATAAAGCTTCTACTGCTGGATAGCTCAAAGCATGTGAAGGAAACTCCAACATTACGTTTGTTTAGTTTATGAGGAATATCTGTTCTGTCCAGAATTTCTATCCCACTTGGTTTTACCTTAAGCAGTAATCTCTTTAATAAGGCAATGTTCTGCCGCATGCACAATTTACTTATCATCCTATTAAATGTGCACTCTGCAGTGTTTCTAACTTCAGTTTTCCATGAAAAATGTTCTACCCAGACCACCCAGAAAAGCATAAAATACAAAATAGTGAAATACATAACATTTAAAAGTCTGTAGGTAAAACAGCTTAAAATTCTATTAACATCTGACTTGGACAAGTGAAAAACATTTATATTTACATTTATTTATTTGGCTGATGCTTTTGTCCAAAGCGACTTCCAGGTACAGGAACAATCAAGCATTAGTTCAGACATGACAGCACTGATGTGAGAGTTATAAAGAAGTTCAACACATTCCTCTTCATATAATAGAATACAGTGCAAGTGCTACAACAGTGCAGATGGTAAGTGCTACAACATTACTATCTGAGAGGCTAGAGAGAGAATAACACATTATATTAATTATTAAGAGCTTATAAGCAAATCAATACAGACGGCAACATGAACTATTACTATCCAGTAGAGCTAAACGAGTCCAGGACATTCTTCGCTGTCATTAAGTGCTTCAGATAAGTACAGTTCATTAGAAGGAGTTGGAAGATTTTACAACATGAGCTATAATTATGATTTGCTGAATTATCAAAGAGTACTAAAAAGGAGAACAGGATGTTATACATCATCATGAAACAATGAGAAAGAAACAATTCAGATTTTATGTATCTGTTCAAAGTTTAACTAGACTTACTTAGATGCTGAAGTCGTCACAGAACAGTTGTGGTTCTTGAGGTGTTTCTTGAAGGTAAAGAGAGTCTCTGTGGTTCTAATGTGTCTATGCAGAAAAGACTCACTTTCACACTGTTATGGGTGATTGGAAAGTTAGAAACACAACCTGTATGGCAGAGACTCTTATTGATTAATCAAGTACCGTATAGAATTAGGCTTAGATGTGGCTTCTACTTACTGTTCTTATTTAAATAACTTTCCCTTTAAAACATGACTGATTGCCATGACATAAATTGGCCTAAAATTGTGACCTCAGCATTTAAAACACCGCCTCATTCAGATGTGAAGCAGGAAGCTATGATCAGCACCCAGGGAACCTGAGTAGGGCCTGAACCTGCGATCCTAGCCACTAGCCCACTGAAGCAAAGCAGTGCAAAGCAGAGAAACCTGGATTATATCAATTAATTATGTGTATTAATACACAACAAACAGCTCATTCATTTCATTTGAAGATTAATTGGACACGACACCACAATTTCTCCCAAATATTGACGAAGAGGTTTTAATATTCCAAAAGAATTATGGGTATGCAAATGTGTGCTATTGTATGGGTGTGAGTTTACGCATGTTTTTTGGTTTTTTGTGGGCTAACGTATTGTAAGCTTTTGTTCGTGATCTTCCCTAAGGGGAACCGGGGGCTAATTTGTCAGCTTAATTACTTTCAGACGTGTTTCGGAGGTTAACATTGTAATATGATTCTGGCACCCACCATAATGAGCTCATCAAGGCAGGAGTTAAACCCTGGCCAGGAATATTGATTTAGTAATCCCTGCAGGGACACGGCCGCCTTTCTGACAATAAGGCTTCCCAGACGGATCCTGGTCTTAACTGATCCATGTTAATGTGCAGATCCTATCAGAGCCATCTTAAGCCATTCAGCCATCTACATCTAATTGCTTCGGATAATTTGTCCCGTCCTTTGAATGGTTGCCAAGAGACAAGGCAGGAAGGGAAGTAAAGAACTTTTTTTTTACTTTAGCTTGTATAGCCGTTCCTATACGCCATCGATTTGTGAGCACAAGAAGATTCTAAAGGCTATTGTTTAGGCCGAGGTGGCAATACTCACATGCTAGTTCATGTAAAAGTCCATTTTTGTCTATGCTAATTCAGCGCTCATTATTCTTCCCATCATACACCGTACACAACCATGACTGTCTTTAAGAGTTGAACAGAATGACAGCAATTAATGTGTAAATGCATGTGGTCCTGTGGGGTTTTGGACTCCATATGCCATTGAGATGCCATGCATGTAATTTCCTTGTCATGGCTGAAAGCCTCAGATAACCCAGCACAGTGTCGGAGCAACCGGTCCGCAGATACTGACTGGGATGTCATTTAGATAGCAGCTGGAATGAATTTTGTCAACCTAATATCAGCCGACAAGTCATCATATGCTGCTTTTTTTTAATCAGATTTAATTGATGCAAATGTCATGAACAAAGAATACCCGACAGAACCCTGAGTGTAAGTGTCATTGAGTATAGATCTTTTGCAGATATCTTTTTTAAGCCATTCTGGTGTAGGCTACTGCAGCCAATAAAACATTTCAGTATTGATGAGGGGTGTCCAGCTCCAGTCCCGGAGGACCAGTGTCCAGCACAGTTTGGTCATTTATTGAATGAATAGTGAGGGGAGCTCCTACTTTGGGCAAACCTGGTGTAATCAGTAGGGAATTTCTAGGAGGATGAGGCTGGAAGCCATCTTTCTTAACAAAATTACCAACCTGTGTCCAGACATCGTTCTAGCAGAGCTAGCATTCCCTTTTTGTGTTTCTATTTAGAATCAGGCCAATAACTAGCCATCACTCCCCCCACATCCATCAATAAGCTTTGGGTGACCATGACCCTGCTGTCAATTCACCATCACCAGCGTGAAACATTAAACATTTTGAAGCTGCTCTAGGCCCCTGTCAAAGTCCTTCAGGTACCACTGTAATGAAATAACTACATAGACAATGTTGTTGACTTTACCTGTCAGGGGTTATAATGTTATCACTGATTGGTGTAGACTTTGTGTAGACCACTAGTAGTAACCATTGAGCCACCACACCATAGAAAATGATCGAATTCAAAGAAGGTTTCTTGTTACTACCCATGCTATAATAAAAAAAATCACAATAACTTAAGCATTCTGCTGAGAAGTGGTTGATGAGTAAGAACTTGTTAAAAATTAAACTGGACTTTCGCTTCATGACTCTCTCCCTAATGATTTTTTTATTTATTTTTAAGCAGAAGCTAATTTGATGCAAAATCCAAAGCTTCTAATCTTTAAACACATATTTTGTGGTGCAGTTCCTGATTTTCTGGACAATTTAGATCTTTCTAATACTCGCTAAGTAATAGAACAAACACTGGGAAGTTCTTCTCCAAGCTACCACATCTTTTTTAACTGAGACTAATATAAAATAACAAACAGTTTGGAGGAAAACACTGCCGGCTAATTTTGTTATGACAGCTAGCGGATGACCGTGCTTGTTAGCATTGCAACTGACTGATGGGGGAGAGGGAGGGCCACCCTACCCACCCAAAGAGAACAAAGCCAGCCAGGGATCCTCTCTACTCCCATATTTTGTGAAAGTCTTTCAAGGAAAATGTATATGAATTAAATTTACTCAAACTGCAGCAGAAAACACAATAGCTTAGCTAACATCTTACTCTCTGCTGTTTTCCAGCCAGCAGAGCATGGCATTGCGCAAGGTGGCCCTCTGGTGGCCAGAGCACTGTTACAACTGTTACTGTGTGTTGAAGACAGTGAGTCTAATTCCATTGTGAGCTAGAAATACTTGAATTAAAATTCCTCTCACACTGTTGAAAAGCTACACTGCAGAGCTCACCACTCTGTTCAAAAATTCTACTCATTAATCCACAGAGATATTAGGCGGTTGCCTTTGTCATCAAAAAGCCAAGGAACACAAGCCAAGGGACCAAAAACACTGAATATGGATCTAGAATTGGGGTGTGGAGGGTTATATTTAAATTAGCATTTCTCTTTCAGCGTTCAAACACTAAAACAGACTTCAGCTGGGGAAACTAAAAGATACATCATAGCCGTGCACTGCTGGCGTGATGCAGTGAGGCTGCTTCTCAGACAGAACAAGGAGCAGGTCTAGAAACATCAGCTGCTAAGAGCTTCCCCATGTAAGCCAGCAGATGAGTTTTAAGTGCCTTACATTTCAGGTAAAAAGATTTTGCATTTGATATTACAGGTACATTCCTCTGATGAAAGCATCTTAAAAAGCACAATATGGTATTAAATATAAAGATAAAGGGGGTTCTTTGGAGTGGTCCAACAGAAGAACCATTTTGGTTACCTAAAGAACCGTTTCCCTGATGCTAGTTTAACCTTTAATCCACTCGACATTATAGAATTCCAGCTTTCGAGTGGTACAGCCATCAAAGCCTTGGTCCAAGATCTCCATCTTATCTCCAGTGATCCCACAGTCATTGGTGGGAGAAGATGAGGAGAGCATCAGAGGCCTCTAGCTAACTAGGTGGGTCACATGTTCCTTCATTTGAGCTGTTCAACGACGTTGGAAAAGGAACGAATCTGCATTTAGTCCAAGTTCTATTTAGCAAAGACAGTGCTCACAATAGAGTTCATTTTATTTTAAGTATATGTACCCAATACTTGCAAAATTTCAAAAAAAATAACCACCAATGTTTGATAAATGAAATAATTTCCTGTTTTTCTGGCATTATTTTCCATTTGTGGAGTTTAATTCACCTAAATAATTAATTTTCACAGTAACAGGTTACTTCTGTTAGTATGCAAGAGTAATATGTATAAATGACTTCTGTTCTAACTGGCAACCTTGTATTATGACACTTTTATCACTTATATTATCACTTTATTAATTTTATTAGGATTGGGCAGAATGGAGGGTCTATGGATTTAAAATATCACAAAACCATGAATTCAAAACAGGCTGTTTCATTAGTAAATTTACCAGACGGACATGTTTTTGAACATTTCATGTGCTACGTTAACCTCTAAAATAAAATAATAATGTTTTTATTTCATGATATGTGCCTTTCTTTATAAAAGCAAAGAGTAAAGTGATGAATCAGTGTGATAAGCCGTTATTTATCTCATTGTTCCAAAGCTCTTTTGAGCAAATGCTTACATTGCAATGTGAACTGCATTTTACATACAGTATGTACTGTGGCGTGAAAAAGTGTTTCCCCTTCTTTTCTTATTTTTCCATGTTTGTCACACTTAAATGTTTCAGATCAAACAAATTTAAATATGAGTCAAAGACAACACAAGTAAACACAAAATGTAAAAAATTTAATTATTAAAGGAGAAAAATCCAAACCTATGTGTGACAAAGTGATTGCCCTCTAAACCTAATAACTGGTTGGGTCCTTAGCAGCAACAACTACAAAAGTGTTGTGTGAAAAACTTGTAATGAGTCTTTTACAGCTGTGGAGGATTTTTTGCAGAATTGTTGTAGTTCATTTACATTGGAGGTTTTTCAAATTTTCATGTTGTCAATGCCACAGCATCTCAATAGGATTCAGGCCACTGCAAAGTCTTCATTTAGTTCTTCTTCAGCCAATCAGAGGTGGACTTGCTGGTGTGTTTATGATCATTGGATCATTGGATCAAGTTCGTTTCAGATTGAGGTCATGAACAGATTGACGGACATTCTCCTTCAGGAGTTGTTGGTCGACAGCAGAATTCATGGTTTTATTTATCACAGCAAGTCTTCCAGGCCCTGAAGCAGTAAAACAGCCCCAGACCATCACACTACCACCACCATGTTTTACTGTTGGTATGATGTTCTTTTTCTGAAATGCTGTGTTACTTCTATGCCAGATGTAATGGGACACACACCTTCCAAAAAGTGTGTCTTGTCATTCCACAGAGTATTTTTATATTTGGTTCTCATTTGTTCCTGAATGTGTTTGGATCTTGGCATGATGTCTAGCTTGTGAAGATTTTCTGGTCGACTTCACTTTGTCAGGCAGGTCTTATTTAAATGATTTCTAAAGAACAGGTGTGGCAGTAATCAGGCCTGGGTGTGGCTAGAGATATTGAACTGTTAAGTAAAATTTTAATTTTCTCACATAGGGCCATGTAGGTTTGGATTTTTTTCTCCCTTAATAATAAAATCTTTCAAATAAACAATGCATTTTTTGTTTCCTTTGTTGCCTTTGACTAATGTTTTAATTTGTTTGATGATCTGAAACTTTTCAGTGTGACAAACACAGAAAGAAATGAAAAATCAAGAAAGGCCAAACACTTTTTCACACAGAGTACGTATGTAAGCGTAATAGCACATCCAACAATAAAGGCGGCATGCAGCTTCATGTATAACGATCGAAAACACGCGAGCACTAGTTTCTAGAATGTTCTAGTTTCACATGGTCATCCATTTTGCATCTAAGCCAAGGTTTTAATGGTTTTAGGGGAATTTTGATTCTGGGTCACGTTTCTCACACTCACACAGAAGGAATTCGCTAGTCAACGAACTGTTAATCCTTCTCCAACTCCAACCTGAACACTGCCATCAGTGTTTGATTTGCGTTTGAGATGAAACCTTCACGGAGGAAGAACATTCTTTACTCTTCAACTTCAAAATAACACTTTTCAATGAGGAAATGTTGGGAACAGTTTTAGGACTTTCCCCACTGACTGGACTATCCAAGGAATTTCATTTTGGAACAGAAGTCGTGCAACTCTACCGTCCAATGTTTCCGCACTGGCAGTAAATATTTGAGCCATAATTTAAACAATATTTACTAGAACAATATACACTCTGCAGCCACAGGACATTATGTAACACTAGTATTCCAAACATAAAAATCCTTTAGTAAGCACTCTCCAAAGCCAAAAGTCAACTCCCTTTCAAGCAAACAGGATCTATTACACGACATGAATCATTTAGCAAGTGGAAGATATTGACGGTTCTGAGAATTAAAACCTGACGTCTAAAATATCTCATCCATGTAACAATATCCTGTGTGAACGTGGCCTCAGGATTCTTCTTCCTAACCGCAGTGCTGGAGCTGCAGCTCTATAAATATACTTCACCTTTCACACTACCCATAATGACTGGTTTGTTTCTGCTGGGAGCATCTTCACATATCTATCAGGCCTCTATTTTCCAGTCCTCTGACCTACATTTTGCCAATAGACATCTCCCAGACAAGTCTTTTTGGCCCCAATCTCATTGAACATTGAGAATAGGCTGATATCAGGTCCTGTTAGCATTTCTGTTGCTACTACAATGAACCTGCCTAATGTTGTGTAGGTTCATCTCTATACAAGTGACTATTTTTTCATGTTTTTCCACCGTGACACACAGTGCACCACTATGAAATGTGAAATGGCGTTTAAGCCATCATACATACACAATATCAACAGTGTAGTGGGATGGTACCTGACTCAATGGTTCCTCAATGGGGTCTGGGCTGGGACTTGAACCTGCAACCTTCTGATCGCAACCACTGCGACCAAAACAGCTCTGTCTTTGATCTACTGTTGGTTCTGACCCTGTTCTACCAGAACCAGCATTCTTTTTTTGTGCTACAGGAGCTCTTCTGAGGACCAGAGGAGCACCTCATGAGCTTCAGTGAGACCTGGAGGCCCATGACCCTAAAAACCAGTTGTCCTGCCTTGGACGTTAAGCGCTGTATGGGTGTGGTGGGGTTCCAAGAGCCCAGTACTACCAGGGGATACTATTTCTAACGGAGAACACTTTCTAAAAATAAGAACAATAAAGTCAAACCTTGTTAGCTCGCCCCTATTGGTCCGGACCCTAAATTTGGTGGCGAGCTACTGTAACAGGGGAAATAACATGGAAGCCTGCAGCTTTGTATGGCAAGAGGCAGGTTTGGTGAGCTAACAGGGGGACGAGCTAGCGGGGTTTGACTGTATTATGTTCCTTCATACAGCCTAAAATTTCTAGGAGTGCCTCTGCTTGAACTACTTCTGGTAAGTGCTAACCACTATATTGGAGACATTTTGATCCAGTTGTCTAGTCCAGTCCCAATCCTCCTCCTGGAGGTCCAATGTTCTAGACATTTTAGGGTTCTTCTTGCATCCAACACATCTGATCTAACTAATAAACTCAACATTCCCTCACTGAGCTGAAGTCGTATTAAAGTACTGGCCTAGCCTCCATGAATTGGACACCCTCGAACTCCACTAGGGGGCAGCACCATAGCCAATCAATCCCTGCCTTGGACAAACATGTTTGATTTAGTCCAAGTTCATCAACAATCAACAACAGATATGATGGGATTACTGTCTTTTTTAAATTAAGAAAACAGCAGAAACAGTTGGCACGGGGCCCGTGGAGCATTTCAGACCGGGCCTGTACCAACTTTTAAATACGATCTCAATCCGTAGCATCTAAGTATGTTAGGACATCAACTTTGCTGGTATTCTGGATGAAAGTCATGGCAGAAAACCCTGAGATCACCACAACAGCACTGAAAACTTATTCTGAAAGGAACGTTTATGTTACCATAGCAACCAGAGCGCGTGAGGGGCAGAGGAGGACGTTACTCTGATCTTTGTTAGCGAATTTCAGGAAGACGCTGCTAATAAAGTTACATAATTATACAGTGGATTCACGTTTATTATTATATTTACAAAATACCGCTGTTTTTTGTTGGTCGTATCATTTTATTTTGTTGTTTTTAACCGCGACACATTAAAGGCCGGTCCCTGAAATATTGTCATTAAACCGGTCCGTGACGTGAAAAAGGTTGGGGACCCCTGTTTTAGAAGATGCAAACAACCTACACTTCAGTTCAAATGTTTCTTGCACCACTCTAAGAGCTATGTGCTCAGATAGATAAATTGGGTTGACAATACAGGGAGTCCTCAAGTACTTATTGTGTACTTGACTTTTTTTATTTGTTTATTTAATGATGTGAAAAGTGAAAGTACCTTTAATAAAATGCTCAAAAAAATGCAATACAGAGCCTCGGGTGGGTGAATGTCTCCCTCTGGTGGACTGACAGAGGAATGACCCCAGGGCAAAACTGAGTAGATGCTTATGTAAGGGGTTACGACACACGATGGGGAACAGAGCCCCATTGTAAGTAGAGGACCTGTAGACTGCTAGTTTAATTGCAGTCAAAACGCTGGCAATGCAAGTATTATTGGTCTGTTTCAGCCCATTGTTAGCTTCTAAAAACAGTTTTTACATTGTGCAATTGAACACCTGGGCCAGAACGAGTTCTTGTGAGTTCTTAATGTAACTGGAAGTTGAATGTGGATACCGGTAATACCCATTAATGGCAATTCTACAGCAGTGGTTACAGAATGGGGTAAAGCAGCACTAAGACAGGGCGGAAATTTAATGGAATTTATTACAGGTAATACCAACTTGGCAAAACATACCTTCATTTTTTACTAACACATATTCTACAGATATAATTGGGGCATCTGTTCATCAGACTGTGTTCAGGCTGGACAGATTTTGCCCTGATCATCTACAGATCTTCAGAACATGTCCACACATAAGAACAGGCAACAGATCAATGAATTGTAATAGAAGAGAAAATACAAGTCTGGCTGAATGATCCCTCTCCCTTGGTGCTGATGCTAGATGAAGGTCAGGGGTTTTGAGTGTGTCACTGTGTCAGATTGGATGTCTGAGGAAATCCTCTGAGGACACTGCACGATGGGGGAGATCAGTGACCCCCAGCTGGAGCCGAGCTCTTAATGACACTGATTCCAGCACTGGGAGAGTCTAACCTGACAGAAAGCTTCAGCCCAGAACACCATGACCAGCAACTGCCAGCGTACGTGTGACAAGCCGCTTACAATTAAAGCCGGGGTTCTGTTCGCTCCAGCTCAAGGTCAGCTGAAGGTCATGGTGGTCACATGAGAGATGGGGAAGTTAGATCAATGAAATTTCAGGATGGACATTTTAAGTCTTGAATATATCAGTGTGTCTGTCCACCGAGCGAGGAATATTTGGTCAGTGGAGGCTCTATGGTGGTCTCTATGGTGGTCTCTATGGTGGTCTCTATGGTGGACTCTATGGTGGTCTCTATGGTGGTCTCTATGGTGGACTCTATGGTGGTCTCTATGGTGGTCTCTATGGTGGACTCTA